>JXSR01S040180.1:40158-75461 GCA_000969725.1 Ophiothrix spiculata | reverse complement strand
ATTTCATTCATAAAATGGTCAGTCACGTGATGATACGATGACGCATGCAATTCACTGTAAGATTAAGTCATCGCCGATTCGCCGTCTGAAAGCACGATTTCGGCAATGTTTTTCATCATGATCTTAACATGGTATGTATTTGTGTATTTCAGACCAAGAAATAATATGCTTCTTTTTCATAAAAATGTTCAATTTTCAATGCTATTTTCGAAAAGAAATTGTGATATTTACGATCAAACAGGGGTATGAGGAATTCTTCAACCAAACTGTGCTACGTAAATACAACACGGAAGTTAGGGTCGCCACTCGCCAGTGTTCGTTCGTTACGCATTGTAATTTATATATCAATAATTGATTGCCGATATATCGATATCGGAAAATGGTCAATATCGACCAAACTTAACATACGATATCTTTACATAGTCAGCTGTAAATATTTGACACACATTTTGGAATCATATGCATCTTGAAAGTGAAGCAACAGCCTTTAGTTAAAATATATCATAGGGATATGTGTGTTTATCCAAAACTTGTAAAAAATATTTCTTTCCATCTTCAGGTTTCTGGAAGCCACAGTCCAAGGTCTCCACGAAAATCAACTCCCATCAGTGAGAATATCTGCTGTCCGTGCAATTTATGGATTCGCTGATCATCTGAAGGCATCAAATAAAACAGAAATCATGGTGAAATTCTTGCCTCACATTATGGAGGGCCTTATTCAACTAGCAACGCAATATACTGCTGATGTACTGGCTCTAGTTCTAGAAACCATTGGCATAGTGTTAACAGTAAGTGTACACAGTCAGCCTTAACTAAAGAAATTATAAAGGAGTAAAGGAGAAGCAGTTCTCGCTGCCATTTTGATTTGGCTGCTCTGTAAATCCTATTAGATGGTGGCCATCTTAGATTGTCGCTCATGAAGGGTGAGTTATTGTACCACCGGCATTTTATGGCTTCTCTTGCCACACTTCGAGAGTCTCCACAATGATTTAGCAGGAAAATATGCGTACCTTGATCGGAGCAAGTCGCAATAGGCTCTGCTTGAATCTCAGAAATGGACACGCTGCTCCATGACAACAAGATAGCGGCAAGCAGAGCTTCTCGATTTTAAGTTTTCAAACACAGTCAGCCATAACTCTTTTTCACCATTGTGGTTCCCCTCCCTCTCTCCCTCCCTCCCTCCCTCAAAATCTGCAAGTATTAAGTGGATGGTTTTCCTCAGATTTGAACCAGCATCTCTCCCACCCTGATCCCATGTTCGCTACAGAAATGCTTCCATGACAGGAATTGCATGATCATAGGCTAACTCCAGTCTATGACATGTTTAGAAATTATTTTATTTATTTACTTTTTAATGGAATACGTTTTAATGAACATATTCTATTCAATGTAAGTTATGACATGTAAATTTTTTACACAAGCAAAATGTAATGTGGATTTTGAATTTATCTAATGACATGCTTTATTTTGTGTTGACTCGCAGATAGATGAGGCCTTTTCTGCATCATGTGAACAAAAAGTTGGACCATTAACGATAGCACTGTTCTTGAAATACAATCAAGGTAATTTTGTTTTGTATAAATAATCTGAATCCACAGAACCAATGTGCCACACATTTTAGGAAAATACGTAAACAGGCTTAATGCAAAGACAAAGAGTATATCAGAGTGTATCAGATAACAATATCAAGCTTACCAAAAAATAATGTTCAATGTGTTTTCAGTCTATATAGTTAAACTTTGAACACTTGTAACCGATCGCTTATTTTGCTTGGTTTCATTACCTGACTGTGTAAAAATTACGTTTTTAGATGCCTATCCTTTTTTGAAGTTCATTTCATCAAGTCGTGTACACATCCTTTGTAAAGTTAAACTTTGAACACTTGTAACCGATTGCATATTTTGCTTGGTTTCATTACCTGACTGTGTAAAAATTACGTTTTTAGATGCCTATCCTTTTTTGAAGTTCATTTCATCAAGTTGTGGACACATCCTTTGCTTTTGCAGATCCTCTAGTTACATCATTGGTTCAAGACATTTTCAAAGAATTATGTTCCAACAAACTGTGCTATACCCAGATCCAAGCAAGGCTACTACCAACGTTAATCAGTATACTGAATGCATCGCCAGATAAGCTGGCTATGGGGCTTCAATCGGTGAGTATCGCCTCAAACTCTGCTCTACAAAAATCCAAGCAGTGCTACTTTCAAAGTTAATCAGTATCCTGAACGCAACACCAGAAAAGCTGATCAATAATGCCATGTACACTGGGATCAGAAAAACTGGTTATGGGTCTCCATTCAGTGTGTATTGCCTCAGACTCAGCTATACCCTGATATAAGCAAGGCTTAAATGTTAATCAGTATACTGAACGCATCGGCATATAAGCTGGCGATTGGTCTTCAGTTGGTGGGTATCGCTTCAAACTCTGCTATACCAAGATCCAAGCAGGGTACTACAAACCTTAATGTGTATACTGAATGCATATATTTGCGGTGAGGGAATCGCTACACCTCCTTCCCCGCGAGCCTGTTACCTTCCCAGCATTGAAGAAAGCCGGTACCCATTTGACACCTGGGTGGAGAGGAGCACAATAGGGTAAGTATCTTGCTCAAGGACACTACACACGCCGCCCACCGGACTCGAACCCACGACTCTCAATGCCCAGTGATTAACCGTCGAGGACTTTTCCGCTAGGCTACGCATGTCCCTATGTGGAGTCTGGCCCAATCGCTTCAAAAGAGAGATGGGCATTCGGACCTGTGAAATACAGACCACCTTTTTATTTAACTGAATGCATCACCAACTTAGTATGGGTCTTCAATCTTATAAGTATAATAATTAAACAAGATCGTAAAGGTCCCTGCAGAGTAGCTGTGGTATTGTCTTTAAAGTTAAATTCAAAATTCAATTCCTTAAATCAATAAATATCACACAAAGGCTGAATTCATTGGCCTATCTAGACGGACTAATATCGGTAGTGGACTTAGATTAATTTCTTCTAGCAACATCATTGTATATTTTACTTCTAGCAAATAGACCTGAAACTTTTCAGCTGATTTCAGCTCTTTTTATTATATTTGTGATAAATCAGCCAAATTATGCTCTTTGGTGAAAAATTTGATGTTTTTCAGGTGTTTTTTTTTGTTTTTTTGTAAGATTCTGTTTCATGTCCAAGCAAACCATATGAATCTACAATATACTTACAAGGATACAAATTTATCACTAAGTCTGATTTCCCTTTGAATTTCCTTGGTTGAACCACAATTTATAACATGCTAAGGCTATGCTAATCATTGATTTTGATGATTTTTTCCCTTTCAGAATGCATTAGATATCATGTGTGTTGTGGTGCGTAGCAGCCCTGAAATGTTGTCAGATGCTTTCATACAACAAGCTTACCCCGCTGTAGCACATTGTACATTAAAGACTGATGATAATGCTTCCATGCAGGTAAATATCTGGGAGTTGGTTACATTTATGGATGATACGGGTATGTGCCGCCTCCAAGACTTCCTTTTCAAGCCCCCTCTTCCGCTCCCTTCTAAAGACCCCCATTTTCAAAGAGAGAGGCCCAAACTGTGTGTCAAGGTAATTTTTGCCCATTTTCAGCTCTAATATTCATATTTATTTTTGGAAAAAACAGTTCATAAGACGTCAATTTGTTTCGAAACAAATTGGTTTACTAGACCCTTTTTTGACTAAGATTCAGGTCCCTAAGACCATATGTTTAGAAACAATGCGGCACATGCCTACTAAAAATAATCTGAAGCAGAACAGGGATTTTCAATAGAGGGGATGGTGCATCCTGGTCCACTAATTGTGTTGGAGGGTTTGACAAAGGGAGCAATTTTCTCAAACATATTGTACTGAGGTAGGGAGGTAGTTGCACCCCCTCATTTTTACAGCAAGTCCCCCAGACCCCGTATGTGGTACCAGTTGATAGATATCAGTCCCCTCTCACCTCTGCATAAAAGAGTGAATGTGAGCTGGCGAAATCAGTCATTAGCAAGCAAGTAGGCCTATAGAATGGCTTAAGTGCATTGGTGGCATGGCATGGAGTCCTGTTGTGTTATCAATTGCTAGTGTAGGTATGAGTATAGAAATGCTTCCTGCAGAGATCCCTTCCATATGGGTTACTGTGTTACATGGCAACAACAGAAAACCCTCTTCAAATATTTCCAAAACCAGGACCATTTTGCTTTCAAGATAAATAGTTAGTAAGAAATGAGAAGAAGCCATGTGGAGGTTAGGGTTAAAACTGATGCAGGTTAACACCTTGACAATTTGTATATGAGTTTCCCAAAATGCAAGAAAATGTAATCGCATTTACAAAACAGGCCATGTTTCTTTCTCTTGAGAGTTTTTGAAATTTTATTTTATTTTCTGATGTTTTTTCAGAGTGGTGGTGAATGCATCAGAGCGTTTATCTCTGTTGCGTTCGACAGAATCCAAGCGTGGCGTGATGAAAGCGGTCAAAGCGGCATTCAGTATGCTGTGGAAGTCGTCATGCGATTACTCAATCCTCAGACGTCGGAGTACACGGCTGCTTTTGTAGGACGATTAGTGGCAATATTGATTTCAAAAGCAGCTTCAAGTCTTGATGATAATATCGAAAAGATGTTGAGGGCGGTATTGAGTAAGATGCAGCAAGCTGAATCACTAAGTGTTATCCAGGTAGGAACATGGATTTTATATTGAAAAGATGATGAGGGTGGTGCTGAGTTAGACCAAACAAGCTGAATAGCAAAGTGTTATACAAGTAACAGACACAAAGAGACCTGAACAAAAAACAACAACTTGTTAATTTACAATTACAGCCTGTTCCCTTTTTTCCCAATAAATAAATGATCAGAATGGAACAGGTCAGTTTTCTCTAGAAATGTGTGTCAAGGTTGGATGAAATTAAATTTTTATGTGTTTTTAAAGTTTATTTTTCTCCAGAAACAAATGTCAGGTTGGATGAAATTAGATTGTTTAATGTATTTTTTAAAGTTTCTGTTTCAGAATATGAGCAGCAGACATGTCACATTTAAATGGACAGTAGAAACAACCTAATAAATTAACGATTTTATCTCCTATTTTTCTAGTCATTGGTGATGGTCTTTGCCCATCTAATGCATACTCAAATGGAAGCGGTGTTACATTTCCTCTACACTGTCCCCGGACCAACAGGCAAACCTGCACTGGAGTTTGTCCTCACAGACTGGGTAGCTAGACAGAACATGTTCTATGGACATTATGATAGCAAAGTTAGGTTGGTAGTTGGTTTTTATCTTTTTGCATAGTTTTAGCCCTTATATAAGAAAGAAGGATCTATGTAGCCTGAGTACCATATGTAAGATAGCCCACAAAGAAGGAAAAATAACATTTAAACTAAGTAACAAAACTTTAAAAGGAGAATATCCCAAATTGAACTTTTCTTGGTTCACTGAAAATTTTCATGATAGCCTACAAAAAGCGTACAAGTGTTTTTTTTTCTTCTTTTGTCATTGGGGTTCCTAGAATTGGGGAATTGGATAACTTTTTTTAAGTAAGAGAAATGCCGTATAAGAAAAACTGCAAGATCGGATATGAATGATTAAACTCATGTACAGTAGTCTGTAGACCTGGAGGCTGATTAAGTGATCAGTGCTGTGATAACTGTATCTACCTGACCTCAAGGGGTTATGAAAAAACCTGGAAATTTTCTTTGAATTTTATTCATGTGCTTGTGTTTCTCTGTTTTGAAATCATATTATTCATCTTTTTAGAAATTAATTACAGTTGCCATAAAAAAAAAAAAATAAGAGAGAGTCCTTCAAAATTGTATCTTAAACATGCAAGCAGCCCTTTTCAAAAAAAGGAATCTTTGCTTGGATTGTTTGTGTTTTTTTTAATCACGTTAAATGTTCTAATATATAAGTCATTTATCTCACCAATCTGAAAAACAATTTTAGGTTTTTTTTAAGTCTCTAGATTCTCCTGTGAGTGAAAAAATATTAATTTGCAAATTTATTGCTTTCATTTTTTCAGTATTATGGCACTAAGCTTATTGTTGCAACATGCAGTGAACACTGAAGATAACCGTTTGGAGGGAATAATAGTCAAAGGGGAACAGGTGTTTAACCCAAACGAGGGTATCAGGACCAGGTCAAAGGCAGCCCAGAGTAAGTTGAATCAGGGATAGCGTAGTAAAGAGCCTGGGGACTCTTGATTTGAAGGCTTAGCAGTCAAATGAAACCAAGCATTTAGCCTAACAGGGAATATGAGGACCAGATTAAAGGCAGCTCAGGGCATGTTTAATTTAGGGAATGGCTATGTTGCATTTTGGAGCCTCATCTACTTGAGTCCACCCTATTTTAGTCTAAGTCCAAATCATTGATGATTGAGTCTTGGAGTTGGAACACATAAGTCAGTCCACCAGCTGTATGAAACTGAATGAGATTGTATAATTTTCTTTTATACTGAAGTGATGGCATAACATTTGTTCCAAATTATAGGATGGCATGACAATTTCTAATTATTTATTTACTCAGCTCTGCAGATAGATTTCATCATGTAACAGATTAAACTGGAAAAGTTTGATTAACAAGTAGTTATTGATAACTAAAGCAAATTTTTCCATGTGTATTTCATCCACAGCACCAGAGCAATGGACATTGATCCCTATACATGTCAAAATTTACAAATTATTGATCAATGAGCTACAAAACGCCATGGAAACCAGCATATCCCAGCAAGCATCAGCTGGCGGAGAAGACTTGGAGGTGAGTTACATGTCTTAAGTTGAATTTATACTCTAAATGCAATTTGTTTTAATTGTAAATAATGATGCTACGATGAAGCTAGATCGCTGACAAATTCAAAGACATTTTCTATTGCAAAGAAGTAATAATAATAATATTTATTCAAATTACTTGCAATTTACAAACATTTAAAACAATTTATATATGTGTTGTTATAAAACAAAGATTATAACTTAACATGAATATTAACAAAACAAATTACAATAACAAAATGCAAGCAATTTAGGAAAAATGAATGGGTTTAGTGAAACCCAAAACACCAAAGTGCTCACTTATCCTGTACATTTAAAAAGAGACATTTTTGAAACAAAGTAAATTAAACAACAACATTTGAAAGTATCCATGAGGTGTTTTTACCTTCAGTTTGTAATCCTGGCTGTCTACTTTTTGATTGTTATTTGTTCAGTAAACTCAAGAATAATTGTACCTGGAGAAAAATATTGCATAAGCAATTATGAAGCTGGTATCGGAATCAAACCTGAGACTCACTGGTGCATAGTGAAGGAAATACCTGTGCATTACCACCCTTCTCTCTTGCCATACAATAATGAAGTGTAGGAATAGCAAAGTACCATAGATTCATTTGTGGTTGTAAATTTAAAACATCTGGAAGGATATTGAATGTATGTTGGATTTTAAAATTTAGCTGTATGTTTCCTCCCTATCTTTTGTTATTTTATTCTAAGGATGAAGGCTGGGAGGATGAGGATGATGAGGAAGATGATGATGAGCTTACCATGACAGAACAGGGTTTACTGGGACAATTATCAGACTTTGCATCAGGGTCTGGACTAGCTGGTAAGGAACATGAGTGACTGTTTTTTTAATGGAATACAACATGAGTTCAGGTACTTCCATTTGAAATTTGCAGGGGCTCTAACAAAGCTCTCCTTAAGTTCTTCATGCAAGGTACTCTCTTGAGCTCCCATAAAGCATTCAAGGGGAGCAGGAAGGTTTAATAGAGCTCACTCCCTTCAAATGGAAGTCCTTGTTACTTGTACTCAATCATATCATATCGTTTATTATTTCCATCGAAATACATAACAAAAATATAAGCAATAACAAAATGCACTCAATGATGGAGGAGATACAACAAAAGGCAAAGCCTGAAAAACGTTGTACCTCCTTACATGAAAACAAAAACAAAAGGCGTTAAAAGCATTAAAAACAACATTTAACTTTATTTCACTCGCACACAAAATACCACTCTAAGCACACACACACACCCACACATATGTCCCAAAAAGCAAGATAAATAACATGTTAATGGAAAAAGAACTTGAAGTATATACTACATTTCATAATTGTTACAGACCTGTCGAAATAAAAATCCAAGCCGTAAGTTTTATGAGAATGCTCAATGTAATATTGAAAACTTTCAAATTTGATTATTATCTTTTTGAAGATTAATTAAGACGTTATCAATAACCTTGAAGAAGTGCAAAGTTGTTGCTCATACATGCTGTTTCAGTTGGCAGTTTAAGTTGTGTAATTGTGAGTGAGTTTATTTTGTATGCTTCTGGTTTTTCAATGCTTACGCTGACAATATTATAATTATAAATGCTAAATTCAATCCCAGATCTGACAGTAATTGACAGGATTTTTCTCACCTGGATATCTTCTTGAATTGATGTCATCAATCATGGATGATTCAAAACCAAGGAAATTTTATAGGGGAATCAGTACTTGCAGCCATTTTGATTTCACCGCCGTGTAATCTCTATGGGACGGCAGCTATCTTGGATTGTCGCTCATGGGGGTGAGTTATTGTACCTCCGGCATTTTACGGCTCCGTGTGCCTCATTTCGAGAGTCTTCGCAATGGATAAGCAGGAAAATTGGCATGCTTTGATCAGAGCAAGTTGCAATACATGCTACTTGAAACGCAGACACAGTTTGCGCGTGAAACAAATTTTACACGCTGTATATGCATCAAGTGAAGATTTACGTGATTTGGCCAAACTCCGAACATATCCGGAGGTACAATAACTCTGCTCCATGAGCGACACAATATGGCAGCGTATCCTGATTCCCCTATAAAAATTCCTTGTTCAAAACATGCTGTCTGAAATGTTCCTGCTTCTCTTACCAATATCAGAGTGAAGCTTGGAAAATTTATCATTTCCCTTTTTGGATTGTGATGGGGGGGGGGGAGTCGTACTTGTTTGTGATGTTTGTGGGTTAATGCGACTTGAACTTCAAGTCTGACTATCCGACATATGTACATTTATTAGACCTCTTTGGGTATATATCACCTGCATGTTGGATACTTCTCTCCTGTGACAGGTTATGACTTTGGTGAATGTGAGGATGAGGAAGAAGATGACCCGGATGCCCTGCAGGATCCTCTGTATTCAAAGGATCTACAAGTGAGTAGCACAACTTGGTAGGGAATTGGTACAAAAATCTGTTGAAAAGCTAAATTTTTACTCAAAATACCCCCATTTTGAACAGATGTGTTTCATGGCAAAGAACACCACAGTTGAATTTACATTGAAGCAAATTATGGCAACAACTAAAATATGCAGTTTTTATCAACTTCCTTTGCAATGAGTCATTTCTGCTTCACGAAGTAAAAATGCAATATGTACATTTATAAAGCAAAGCAGATAGGCCTGATTCCTATAAATGTGCAATTTGCCGTCAATCCCATGCTAATAAGTTTAATTTATAAAGAAGAGTTGATCATCTGCCCATTTGTGGAGGATTTCTCCAAGGGAAAAGGAAGTAGCTTGCAATATATCTGCAATGCACATACTGCATTTTTACTTTGTTGGACAGATTTTGTTACACGTTCATATCAATCTATCTGCAGTCTCAAAAGCCTGAGCTACACGTGTGCCTGTGTGTTTGTGTTTATGTTGAGCATAAATTCAGCACTGTCTGAGATGTGATACTCTTCCTGCAGTAACTTAGACAGGGAGATGTTTCTTAAATTAAAACGGGCAGTTATAATGGATTTATTAAGAATTGGAGTTTTGATAACATTTGGATTTGTTTTATCAATATGGCAGTGTTGATTTACAGACTTATTTTGTAATAGGGCCTCGCTTCTCTTTCCAACATTTGTCGATTTACAATTTAATTTGTTCCTTTTCTGCAGGCATATTTGACCGATTTCATCCAGCAATTATCCCAGCAACCTTGTCATCAAGTCTTCATTGGTGCTCTAACTGATATAGAGAAGTCTGTTCTGCAACATATTAACATCATGGTTTAACATCTACTTAATTTAATTTTCAATATAATCATTTTGCATTGTGTCTCATTTTAAATAATGGAAACGTAGAAGTGCTAAAATGCATGGATCATGATTAACTAAACTCAGAATATATCATTTAACCTTAAGCAACTTATAAGAACCTGTAGGTTTTCATAAGCAAATGTAGAGCTTTCAGTCAAGCAGTAGCTCAGATTTTGAATAAGCAACCAGTGCTTGATAAAGTTGTCTAGTCTTTCCTATTTTGTGTCAACAAATTAACAAGTAGAGCCACCTGTGCTGATAGAGGGTTCAGTCACATGATCATGGGCCATTTTTAGCAATGCGGGGGCCCAAGTTTACGGCTCAAAACCTCTCAAATTTGATCATCTTGGCACATCATTGGAGCTGTTCAGTACAACGATGTATTCCATTACCTTCATGACATATTGGTTGCAAAATCACAATACATGGAGAGAGAAAAGCGTTTTATTTACCATCATCGCAATTTTAGCACAATACTATGATCATGATCACTTTGCATGAGTGCCATTGCTGGTGCAAATGTGAAGATTAATTTGGCACAGAATGAACAGGGTGCTAAATAAAGGGAAATATTAATACAGCTAGCTAGTTAGCTACTGTAGAGTTCCAGTATCAGTATATTGCACTTTTTTACAGTTTCTGTTTTACTTCATCATGACAATGTGGCTGATAAACTGTGACAAATCCATTGTCAATTCTGATTTCAGCGTATGCAACTTACATTTTAGCATCTGTTTAGCCAATAATATATTTGGTTTTGTGGTAAATTTAATGCCATGTTTTGAAGCAAAACATGACATGCCATTTACTGGCACTCTACGGTATGCAAGTCAGTCAAGTCATTTTTTTTTCGTAACCAAGCCCAGCATAGTAAAATAAAAATCAGTTAAAATTTTGGCAAAAAAATGATTTGTGAATTTTTGCTCTACATTTTAAATTCTATACACAATCAATGCTGTTCCTGTACTGAGGCTTAGATATGAAAAAATGCATCAGCTGTGATGTTTGCGAAGAGCTACGAGAAGCCATGTCGGATGTCCCAAAAGAACTTTGCCAGAATATTGACTCTCCTAAAACCTTCAGATTGTTTTGCTTATGATTTGTGTGTAATTGGAATGTTTGAGAGAATCTAGAATTGATTCTGGCAAGATCATAGCAATGATTGATTCTTGGATTCTTCTTGAATTTCGGACCCTTAAAGAAGTCAAGAAAGTCCTATAATAGCTGGGCTATAATATTTATATATCAAGAATGCGAAAAATCCTGCAGTCATCTGAAGAACTGTTCCAAGAGCCTCTGACTTAGTCTGAATATTATAAGCGCGCAATGCATATTTATGAAGAATGACAGCTATACAGATATGACTTTTTTGCACTCACATGACGTGTTGTGTGGAGGAAAATGGTGCTTGGTTTATCATAAACCTTATCTAATTGAGTCCAATTTTACCAGTAGGAAATTAAGTTTTAGAGGAAATGTTGACCAATTCCTGTACTGTGTGGACTGCAATACAGGAATTGAATGCATACGGACCATAAGGTTTAGCTGCTGCTTTTCAGCTCTGGGCTAAATGAATTCCATTGTGTTTTGATACAGTTTAAGGACATTTCTGTGTGCGTAAAACCACTTGACGGTCATACCAATATGATGCTATTGTCAGCATAGTGCAATACAGCACTCTGAGCTTTGAAAGGTAGAATGCATTCACATATGATTGGGATGTCAATTTTTCCAAATCTTTTGATAATTTTAATTGTTTCAAATAACTCTTAGCCACAAAAATTTGAAGCCTTACTTAAAACAGAATTGCATATTCAATTTATGCAAGTAAATAACAGTTTCCAGGCATGTGCAATGTCACAACCGTAGATTACTGATTAGAAATGATTTTGTGTACCGTCCAATGTCCTGTGTTTGTCACAACTTGAAATCTTGCTGTGCGACAAAATTTTCCCGCAAAAACTATAAGAGGGGAGCGTGGCCGAGTGGTTAGAGCGTTGGACTCGTAATCGCATGAACTACATCTGTCGTGGGGTCGAACCCCGGTCCCGGCACGTCTCCTTGTTTCCTTAAGCAAGAAACTTTACTCTACCTACTTGTCAGCTGTGTATTCCATGAGAAATCAATATTGACAAAATACATTAATTCACCCTTTTCATGGGTCCGTCATTTGTGGGGAGAGCATAGATTTTGAGTTCAAATATGCGCACAATTTAGCGCATACGCAGTTAAACGCAGCCTCAGTTGTTCCACGTGAGCAGCAAGGGCACAATAAAGCAGTAGATTTATTCTCAGAAAATCATAGAGCATGCAAACGGTCTATTATACTGCATTGCTAATCTTCCAAATTTTTAAGAAAAACATAAAATATCACTAATTGATTTACCTGACAGTTGCATCCTTTTGTTATGACCGTACATATTTTTCTTAGAATACATTTGTAAAAATGCTGAAGACTGAGTTTGTACAGATTTGATAGATAATCTTTGCTATGTATATTGGTGCCTCGATTTGATGATAAGATAAGTTTAATTTCTCTGATTGATAGATTATCTTGAGTATGGTCCCTAAATATGACCTTAAACTGGGAAAAAATGTGTTGCCTCAATAAGCTAAGCCAAGTTGTTCATACCCTATGCCAGTGTTCCCTCGAAGATTTTTGAGTTTGCACCAATTCATGCAATCATGCAATTTTGATAAATTTGAAGAGTTCCTTGCTCCAATGTCTTGAGCAGAGACTGAAAATCGGCTAAATAAAGCAAGAAAAACATTTTGTTTTTACATTTAAAAAAAGTCATTTTTCCCCCGGCTTTTGTGCCAATGGCGCGCCCATACATCCTTAGCAAGGATACTGCCCTATACTAGGATTTTCAAATTCAGCAAAATTTGCACCCTCATCAGAGATATAGGTTTAAAATTGTGCATTTATGTCAAGTACAAAATCTACCCTCGTAGGTTTTTAGCAGCCCTTGGATTAGCCCAAAACATACCCTTTTTATAAAATTTTTGCTGGTTTTGGCATCCTAAACATGTACAGTCTTTTTGAAAAAGTACATATTTCTTGTGTTTTGGTAGTGCTCAGAAAATGATAGTCACTGTAAGTACAAGCCTCCAAAGATAATTTTTATTGATTTTTTTCCTAATTAAAGGTGCATTCCATGATATATGAGGGTTTATCAGAAAGTTTTAATATTACCCAGAAGAGAAGCAGCTATATCAATGAAATGGTCACTCGTCCTTTTGTACATTATTAACTTTCTTTACACATGGCGATAGTTATTGGCAACCTATCCCTCTATCTAGATAACTGAATGGAGAAATCTGAGATAAGTGGCATGATTTAGGATGAAACGCCCAAAGTTTGGTTGTTTGATACTGTAGTATGATAGATTAGAATCTTCTCTTTCCATTGATGCCAAACTTATAGAAATCGGTCAACAAATGTCACAATGACGTATCGATCTGTAGACAGTCAGTTTAGAATGTGAGAAATTTGTTACTTTTCACAGTGGCTATGCAAAGAAGCAACATAATTTACTTACAAAAGACTTATAAACATCAATGATATATTAAGTTTGTGTAACAATTCCAATATAAGATGTTGTACTTCCTGTATAATTTTGATTCCTTCAGGAACCTTGTTCACTGGTCTGGTGTTGCTAGAAGTTGGCAACACCATTAACTGGTCATAATGACGTAACCAAATTACTGGGTTGCCGCTTGGTGATGATTTGAAACACCAGATCAGAGTGAACAATGTTCCTGACAGGAATCGAAAATTATCTTGCAAATTCTAAATTTTGATATTTGATTTGTGTCAAAAACTTAACATATCATGGACTTTATGTACAATCCTGATGAAGCTATTTCAAGTTTACTGATAAACATGTTTCACTTCATTTTTGTCTATTAGCAATTGAATTGTCTAATTTAATTTTAAGAAAAATATTCATCTGAATCAGTTTGAACCCAGCTGAAATTAAGAAATGTTTTATTTTTATCTTAATGTATGTTTAATCAACAATGTAATGAGGCAAAACACATTGTATTATGTTTATCAAATATGTACCAAATTTAATCAAATATAAGAAGGCAGCCAAATATTTCGACTGTACTAAAAAGAATTTATTCTCTGCCTTTCCATGTTTATTTTAAAACAAGAAGCTTAATTTTGAAATTTTATATTTATATTTGTTTTAGTAGGAAAAGCTGTTATGAACATGGTAATATGTGACGCGTTACAGCAAAAGGTACCTTAAGTCGGGAAACCACATTCCGAGATACTGAAGTTGGAAATAGTGATGCACAGGTCCCCAGGTCAATTTCCTCATAAGTACTATCTTTGAAGTATATTATGTCGGGATAATTGCTTTTCATGTGCAAATTAGATGATTATTTTGACTAGGTCCATTCCAGCATCAGCATATCATTCACATAAATCCACTGTATTTTCCGAGTTAGCTCATTTTGCTGGAGCTCGTTTGACCGTATACCATTATAAAATTTTCATAAGGCATTATTTACTGTCAACTCAATAAATGCACCTTGTTGCTAGGATCATCGTCAGCTAACTGCAATCAAAAGCTGTAACTATAAACCAGTTTTTCTCAGAATGACCATTTTTCATCGGGCTTACCATCCAAAACATGGGTCCAGAACGGAACGTCCAATACTCATGATTGTGGTGTCAATTTAAAGCGGAGATCACTAGGCTTGCTTCACACAAAAAAAATGTCATTTTATTTTTCGACCCCTAAGGTACCTTTTGCTGTAACATGTCGCATATGGTAATTATGCAAAGTTATGCATAGTGTCTAAGATGTTGTACCCAATTTATCACCACAAATTCAAATAATATTGGATCAACATTTTTCATAAAATAATATGATAAAGTATCGAAACATTTTGTATAAATCCTGTATTTCTATCTTAATCTTCAGTACTTTCCTGCTAATAAATACTGTGTATAACATGCCTTTATAGAAAAGTTTAGTGTATAGTTTTACGGTCTGTTATTGGTCTTGTTCAAGGAACTTTAAAAGGGGAACGGTAACTCAATTTGCCTATTATCTTTATTGTTGCTCATGGAGGACAAGAACCTAAAGGCTGTCACACATCGCCGTATAGAGCCCAAATGTACAAATAAGGCACAAAAGTTCACATACTGAACGTGTGCTAAACAGACACCACCGTACACTAGCGGTTTAAAGTATTTCCGCACAAACACTTTATTCAGCCATATCTCACAAGGCGTTTCTAAGGAAACTATCTGGAAACTTATGTTGCTTTTGGTCAGATCTGATAGGTAATCTAGTTAAGTGTAAATTTGAGCTCCGAATGGGATCAACCTTCTCACGTATAGGTAGGGACAACAACACAAATAGGTCGAAAAACGTGATTTTTAGGTCAAATTTGATTTGACAACGCCTGGGTCAAGGTCACTTCACCGCTCAAGTTGAGTGGTCATGTGGAATGTGTATATGTAATAGAGTGACAAGCAGGCTATGAAATGTCCTGGTCACGCTTGACTTCGCCAAGAGAATGCTTGGAAGCTAACGAAAAATGATCCTTCAACGGTGCACCCAGTTTACAAAAATAGGCAGTGGTTAAAGTGGAATGGTCCCTGGTGGTATATGACATGTTAAAATGTTTTAAGAGGTTTTCAATCTGTCACATACCGTCACAAAACACTCCAGATTCATCATAACCCTTGGTTAACTGGTTGGGAGTTGAAGGATCATTTTTCGTTAGCTTCCAAGCATTCTCTTGGCGAAGTCAAGCGTGACCAGGATATTTAATTGCCTGATTTTCACTCTATTACATATACACATTCCATATGACTACTCAACTTGAGTGGTGAAGTGACCTTGACCCAGGCGTTGTCAAATCAAATTTGACCTAAAAATCACGTTTTTCGACTCTTTGTGTTGTTGCCCCCTACCCGTACGTTAGGGGGTTGATCCCATTCGGTGCTCAAATTTACACTTAACTAGATTACCTATCAGATCTGACCAAAAGCCACATAAGTTTCCAGATAGTTTCCTTATAAACATCTTGTGAGAATGGCTGAATAAAGTGTTTGTGCGGAAATACTTTAAACCGCTAGTGTATGGATAACGAATTGAAAGTATACATAATGGACAAATTAATAAAATATTGAACATACTTCTAAGGATCACATGACGAACAACCATGTATAAGCCAAAACAATAGTGACATTAAGTATGTTAGGCGTAGCTGTGGCTCTATACAGTGATGTGTGACAGAACCCTCAGGCATATGCAACACTCCAAAATGTAAATCTTCTTATGTACAGTGTGTGCCAATAAAAACGCAAGATTTTGTACGATTATTTTCTGAGAGAATTAGGCAACAGGTAATAGTAAGAAATATTGAATGTTATTATACATAATTTCATCTTCAAACAGCTTTTTATTTGTTGAAATTTGGACCATTGGTTCTTAAGTTATGACAAATTCTGTGAAGCCCTTAATATTTGAGGTGGTCCGATTTCATGATTCTAATACTATAATCAATATCAAATGTAGGCTGCAATAAACGCATTTAAAGCAAAGTAGCTCCATCTCCAGATGAAAAAATATCACTTAGTTGAATTGGTGTTTAGTGAGTGCTATACCAAAAGCCAGTTGAAAGTATATAATCATGCCAAAAAGTCAGAAAAACTTTTACATTTGTAAGAATCTCTCCAAAAATATCAAATTCTGCTTCTGAATGTATAACATATGTGACCAAGTGTTTATGACCCTTAGATTTCAACTTGAGTATATTTTGATACGAAGTGTTATTTTTCTTTTTCTCAAAGTTACAATTTTAACTCAGTACTGCCTCCGAGTCGCACATTTTTAAGAAATTCATTTGGTTTTACAATTAGGGGTCAAAATACGAAAGCTCGTAAATAAGTTTAAAGTTGCTCATTTCTTGGATGCATATCACCCTATAGCTCGATTAACATACTTCATCTGATTATCACAAATCGGACCAGATTGAAATTTGCTCCATTTTCAATGCGCTGTATCTCCGGACAGGAATGTCCAAATTGGATGAAATAAAAAGCACAATGAAGAGTAGAAGCTCTATTTTAATATCAATGGTGATTTGATGCTAAAATTCGCTCGCTTTTATTTTTAATATTTATGTTTTCAAATCTTGCGTTTTTATTGGCACATACTGTAGTTCTGGTGTAGTAATCAGGAAACATGAATGCACATCTGTTTGTTGGTAATGTCAATATTCATGTTTTCTGATTAGCAACCTTACTCAGATCCAAGAGTCTAGCGGTACAAACACTTGGTTGATCCATATGTATAACGGTGACGAGAATTGATTCCCTAAAGCGTATATATTTGTAAAAAATATTTGGGAAAAGGGGAAACCATTTGTGACACTTCTAAGAGCATGAAGAAGGCGTGTCACTAAACGTTACCCAATACATAATTTTTTGAACCTTTCCCAATTTTACTTAATTCACATTGTGAAAACAACAACAAAAAAAGCATATTGGGACCGATGCATTACAAATGCAAGGTAGACTCGCACTGTGATGAATAGTCGTTGACAGATAGTAACAAACTTGAAAATCAAGATTTGCTGAAGGATAGTGACGACCTTTAGCGACACTTCAGACAAATGACGGCTGGTAGTGACTTTGGTCGACATTAAGGAACAAAGTTGAACGCTGATGATGGGTCACGGAGGTTGTGGTGGCCAACAAAATGTGAACGTTTATTATATTTTGTGATGACATAATATTAGATGCGATGTCATTGAAGGTTCATTGGCCACTGCAACCCTCCGTGACTCATCATCAGCCTCCGTATACAGGTTTAACAATTTTTGCACGTACATACTCAGGGTTCCCAGCCCATCAGGGAAATCGGGGATAATTTTTTTACTTTTTTCATGTCAGGGAATTTGATAAAAAATGCCTCGAATCAGGGAAAAGTCAGGGACGGACCCAAAGATCAAGTAGTCAGTCAGACTCGATTTCCCCGGTGTGTTGGGATTTGAAAAGTAACCTGTTTTCCCATTTTTTCGTTAAAAAAATATGGAATTTTGAGACTTTGTCAGGGAAAAATCAAGGATGATAAGTCAGGGAATTTTGTTTTGTTAAAATGCTGGGAACCCTGATACTGACATTCAGACACACAGACAGGATAGTCTCCTTTCGAAACTTGCTTTGGCAGGGACAAAATCCTTTCATAACACTTGCATGAAATCTTCAATAGGGGGGGGGGGGGGCAATAGAATAACCCATAGATACACACATTAAACACATGGAATTTGTTTCACGTACTAAACTTGATAACATTTTAATACCAAAATATTGAACACTCTGGGAATAAAATAATACAATAAACAAGTCATAGATACTATACTATTTTAGAATCTTATACACTTGATTAATATGAAGACTATAGTGTCACTGGAGTGAAGCAATGCAGGTAAATGCCATGTACATCAGCAATACTCAATTTGGCATAAATACTGTACACATGAATATTTTTCACGCTCAGTAAATTTCACGCAATGCTAACTTCGAATCATTTCGAGTTTTAATTTTCGTTATCCTGAATTTTAAACGTACATCGGTATATACATAACATTTTTTGCCGTACATTTATTTTCATGCCACGCGAACCGAGTGTGAAACTAAATGTAGCACAAAATATACCACTTGCACAGGATGGTAACCGGGATGGTAATACATTTTTAGTAGCAGATTCATTCTCTACTGGAGTGGTAACAAACAAAACTATGAGTTAGATATAAACAAAATTATGACTTCAGTTTTTTCTGATTTTACCGCAATGCGTCTGGTTGACAAAGTGAGCCAACCATGCAAAACCATTAATTCCACCTGGGCTCGCATCCTAACCCAACTATCACTATGTCAAGCCATCAAACATGTACTGCTATGGTAGCGATTTCGTGACCATTGCTACCTCCGGTCTATGACGTATTTGGACATGGGCGATTTTCCTAACTATGTGGATTGTGATTTTTTGATGTTTTCTACGGTTAGGGTTAGTATGTTGGCTTCACTAACCCTAACTTCGGAAATCCGATAGTTAAAAATGGCGGGTTTCCACCTGGGTTCGAACCAGGGGCCTCTCACACCCCAAACCAACTATTACTATATCAAACCACCGAGCACGCACTGCCATGGCAGCAATTTCATGACCATTGCTAACTCCAGTCTATGACGTATTTTGATTTTTCCTAACTATGTGGAGTGTGATTTTTTGATGTTTTGTACAGTTAGGGTTAAGTCTAAGCCCCTGGCATCTCTGCAGGGGCTTAGACTTAACTGAAGTAATTTGGTTCAATTAAACTGATAATCATGCCAGTCTTACTGGTAGAATAACATTGAAATCAGCTTTAAAACTAGACACAATGTCAAAGAAATGATATTGTTTACCAAAAATTGATTTTTTGACCCACGTTGGAAGCTTGTTTTGATCATATCAAGTATTCATAACTGCACTGCTGAGGGTCTTTATATCTATACAATTATTATACACAAATAAGGCAAATTATATAGTAAAATATGACTGTTTCAACTTGCAAAATGGAAGGCTTAAATTATTATCAAAAGAACTTGTAATAAAAAATATACGTATTAACAATAACAGAGAAACGAAAATAGGTATATAAAGAAAATTGGCAATCTCATTTTGCCATGAAATAAATATAATAACATTTTAACAAATACAACTCAGCCCATATGATGCAGCACATACTTATAATGCAGCAGACCAAACATTTCTCATGGTATTTTCTCTTAAGGTACAAGAGCAAAATCTGCAAAAAAAAGTTTGTGTGACTCTACAGGGTGTATCAAAATTACTAATACTCAAAATAAGTATTTTTTTTAAATAGTTTCTGTTCTTTTTTTGGAATTCGAATTGATTAAGACAAAAAGTCTATCATGCCTTGGTGTAACAAAGATGCAAGTATGTATCACTGAAAAAGCCTTAAACTTTCAAAAAATCCTGAAAATGCGCGTAAATTTTGGCAAAAAAGCTGAAAAAAGGTCTGAAAATATATAAAAACGCGTAAATTCGGAGTTTAAAAAAATGAAATCAGGTTAAAACAGGAAAACTGGCATCTCTGGTGTAAGCTATATAGGATCTGTGGCGAGTTTGAAAAAAGACAATCTCTTCAAAGTGATGTAAAATCTGTTTGCATTCATCACTTTTTAAAATTCCTTTTTAAACGCATACTATTTTTTTTGAATAAAGAAACGCTAACATTTCTAGATTGGGGGTAAAAATCACAAACCTGAGAACTAATCATTTGATACATACAGTAGACATTTTAATATTCCACGGCTGGTTATCCATGTTGCATGACAAGTTTGTGTAATCTAAAGATGAACGTGGCCTTATCTTCAAATAAGCACTGAAGTCCATTCGCAAACATTGAGGTACTTTCCCATCCACCTCCACAAATTTTATTACCCTGTGTTTGGAGGTGGGGACAAACTTCAGCACTCATTTCTGGTGTAAGGTCACAAATAAAGGATATATGTGAAGAAAACAAGAAAGTTTACAACAGCGAGTATACTTTGATCAACACTAAATAGGCGGGAATTATGAGGCTTTACATCATCCGCATGTAAACATAATCCCACTTGCACGCGTGACGTTGATGCTGATGGGCGAGTTACACATACAATGCAAGCTGTGTCCAGTTGTGCCATGTTCAGCTACGTATGCACTTATTTGTATCAATTCACAATGTGTTGATCAAAGTATAGTAATTGATCTCTTTTAAAATGAAGTCTCTCAAAATTAAGGTAAAAATGCCTAAAGTGGTATGAACAAACACAAAACAAACTAAATTTTCCATTGATACTTTCAGCTTAATATTGTTTGTATAAATAAAACATTAAAAGAGGTTGTATTAATGTGATCTACAAAGTTTTGATCAAAAATACATAATAGAGTGGTATATGGTATAACATAAACAACGAAAAAAAAAATATAACATTGCTTCAAACCAACATATTAACTTAACTATGGTCACAATTGCCCTAACGACCTCCAAACAAACAGCTACAAATTTGCTACGGCACAAGGACATTTTCAAAACCATTTTTACAAACTTTTAATGCTGTGTCCAGAGTCCAGTGATATCACTGCAACATGATTTCAAGACTGCGTATCAAGCAATGTTGCAGTGATGAAATCGATGGACTCTGAATGCACCATAATAGTCTACAGACGCCGTTTTAAATAATCGTCAGAATGCTGTTTGCAGTTCTTTGAATGAAGTAAAGAGACCATAGCTTTATTTCTTTTACCAGAAAATAATTGAAAACAAAAACAAAATCGGTTAACTTTTAAGAGTTAATAATGAAATAAAAACTTTGCCCTAAAATTCTAAAGTCAAATTGGTTTAACTATGAGAAAAATTACAACAAAATATTGGCTATAAGTAGGAAAAGAGAATATAACTTGTTACAGAGAAATATTTGCTACTAACCTAAAAGCTGTTATTTTGGACTGTTGCCTATCATGGTGGCCTAATAGTTATTGTACCTCCTGATTATGCCACACTTTAAACTAAATGGATTAATGGCTGCGATCACTGATTCTCCTTGATACTACTTTTTATGATCTACTTTTAACCTTCAGTTATTCTGAACTACTGATTAGACCAAGGAATGGTGGCTTTTAGTTTACAAATGTTGACAGAAAACTCCCCACAACCATTGAAAATCAACTTTATTTTCAGGACAATTTGTAAATTGGCCACTTTAAGATCCACAAGTCTCTTCCCATGCAATGTACAATGTAAACATTCTGCAGCACATTTGGTATCAGCATTTTGATGTTTTACCACTTTTAGTTGTTGGATTTAATTTGTGAATGCGTGTTCGAAGCAAATACACAGTTTGTCTCTGACTTGAGCATACATTTTGAAGGTTGTTTTGTTCGTGTCTACACTCAGGACACTGAGAACCTGTTCACAAATAAATCCAACTCTACAAAAAGATGGAATCCATTTAAGAATAAAAGCAGTTGTGTTTTTCAAATGGATTACAATTTTTCATTTGATTAAAAAGCACAATACATGGAAAGTTGGGATCTATTTTAAGAACACTGACAACAAATGTCTGTTTATGTGCACAATATCAAAATCATAACATACTGACAAGGTCTTGAATTATTGCAATATTAAACTGTGAACAAAATCTGTAAAAACAAAATCCTTGAAACTAAAAAGAAAAAAGTCTACTGAAGTAGAGTTGTAAATCTTAACTGAATAATATGTAATTAGTTTATTTTTGTTGATTTTCATAGGCATGATAGTATTAGTAGTTATTAGGTGATTTGGGCTGCCGGCTGGAAACAAACCCCAACTTGCCAGATAACAAATTCTTGTTACCATACCACTTAGCAGCAGTACAATATCTGGAGTGGTCTTTTTTACATTTCACTTGTAAATCAACCACCAGAAATGCAATTGGGTCATATATTCTAGATCTCCACTCCTCACATGAAGTATTCAGAGTCGGTAAATATTTCATGATATATCGCCGTCCACCTGTACATGTAATTACAGTCATTATGGTAAAGAGTAGGATATTCTACCCCTGACCGTCATTTTCTGGAATCAAAATACCCCTGTGCGTTGTATTCTCAAGCATATGAGGTTGCACAATATTGGAACAAAGAAATCGAAACAATGTTCGAATGGCTACACATGCTGTTTGGGCATCAAATCAAAATTTATGTGGTCTAACCAACAGACAAGCTAATTTTCAACAAAATCTGGTGGTCCAATAACTTGGCTCTATGCCAGACAGAAAGAGGGTGGCAAGTTGCAGTTCCTCTCTTTAAATTCCTTGTATAATCACAAAATCAAAATGGTTTGATATAGATTGCATGCTCTAATATCAAAGATCATTATTCTTAATATCAAATTTTTTTTAACATTATTGTTTTTTTATATAAAAAAAATATTTTTGGCTGAACTATTTCAGAATACAATCTTCTTACTATCTACTGTAAAATAATTTTTACATAATTCTTAACATTTGCAAATTTTATGTGAAAAAACATGATAATTTTTTATAAATATAAGTTGTTTTGCTATACAAAATGATCATAAAGTCATAAGTTTGCATATAGCGACATAGCTTATTTAACACAGCTCACACCAACAATGGAAATTTTTAAGAAAAGAAGGTTATTTGTTGATCAAGTTTGTGACTTTGGTGTCTTTATGCTCATTTTATAACAGCAGCTTAGAGCTTTTTGTTGTATTAAATATAATCATACTTTATTAATTACACTAATTCACAAAGTTTCATCAAAGTTGATTATTTGAACCTTCAAACTGCTATGCATAAAAGTTGTTGTCAATTTAGAATGAGTGTTAAGTTAGACCTGGTTTATAATGACATTTTGCATAACACACACACACAAATCCATGTGCATTACAATACTTCTGAGGACTCGTGTGTCCTCTTATATATCACTATACATAAAGTCGTTTAAGGTCCTTGAAGTGCGGACCCCCTAAGATGGTAAAACATGACATTTTAGGCGTTTTTAGAGCATGTTTTCCGAGGACACGTGTTTAGGTCCTCGGAATGTTTTAAGTCCTCGGTGTGTCGTCATGCGGAGGTCTTCGGTTTATATAGGAATACATAAGCACACCAATATTTACTTTTATTACACTCTCCGCTTTGTGCAATTTGTTTAAAGCTTTTGTTTCAGAATAGGTAACATATTGGTTAGTGATTACATAGTGAACTGTAATTTTACACTCACCAGGTCTAACTTAAAAGGCCACCTAAATTGAAATGTTAACCTCTTGGTTACTTTGGTTTTGTGCTTTAAAGCTGCGATCACACAAAATGTATACAGTATACAGTATTAGCTATACATTCAGGGGGAGGCACTCATATTCTTAGTTAAGGGGGTAATTACCTGTCAATGTCAATATGAGTACCTTCCTTGGGAGTGTATAGCAAACACTGTATACTTCAATGTGATCGCAACGTTTCGCTATATAAAATATGTTCTGTTCAACTTATCTGACAGACATAATACTAATTAATTTTGAATGCAACAGGAAATACAACTACTACATAAAACAACTAATCTAGACTGCAAGTTTGAAAGAATACAAAGCTTGAATGATGCATATTCCTATTAGAACTATAAGTATGAATACTACAACACTTGCTGTTTTTTAACAACAAAAAGAAGGAAGCACTATATGTGGTTGGAGTGTCAGACTGTTTACATCAGTGAGTTTATCTATTGCAAACAAATAGGCCTAATATGCCTTATTTTCTTTCTGGACAAAAATTGCATCCATTTAAAATATATCTGTAAAAACAGCAATATCTTTGGCACTTACATATATTCATTATCAAATTTAGATTTGTTTGGAGGGCAGATACCAGACTCGGTCCATTTTTGTCAACAACTCGCCGTATAGGAGCATACCATTGCTGATTTGTAATTAATTCACACTTGATAATCAAATAAGAGTGTCACCCACATAACAAACATTTCGGCACACTGTTCATCGTTCGTCAAGTATGTGCAAAACCTGGTGCTTGGGAATAAATGAAAATGGCAAAACATCAAACATTCAAAATCAAATTCTAGCAGTTTGATTCATACTGTTAAATTAACAACATTATGAATTTGATTTCATTTTGTACAACATAAATTTCAGGAAGAGTTTCATAGTTGAAAGGTATTTAAAAACACTACAGAGTTGTTCATCACAAATCAACAAATTTGCATCTGATGCGTTGGCATATTTTTATCACACCCAGGCGGCTAAAGCCACCCTTACCTCACAAAATTAAAACATGAGGACGTATTATATAGATGCATCATTGTTGATTTGTGATGAACACCTCTGTAGCATGTTTGAATACCTAAAATCACACCATGAGGACCAAGTTGGGATATTCAGATTTTTGTACCTATACTCTGTAAATCTTGAAGTATGCAATATGACCATATGAGGAAGTAAATTAGTCCTTATATCTCGAATCATAGCAAGGTACCAAATCTTGCTGAATAGTCAAATTAATTTATTTACAATGTTTGTCCATGTGTTAGCAACAAAATTAGCCCAAATACCAACATTTTGAAGAATTAATGTAAAAATATATTAATACGCAGTGATTCAGCCTCAATCCTAATCAATCATCTCTAGTCTCTTACACAATACAAAACCACCAGTTCACAATGTTGTAGAATACAAGGGATATGCTTTGTATCTTGTAACAATCTGATTGCTTGTTGCATACTTCAAAGTTTATAGCATGGATTCTCATGATGTGTGAATATTGAAAATGCACACCCTATACCATTGATACCCTAAATTGGAGGTTTAGGCTGAAGATGTCATTTAATACACTATTCAGTATACCAAGTCTGGAATCTCTCCTCTAAATCTTTGTATCAAATATAAAATATAACATAAGAATTCTAAGCTTTCCATCACCTTGATTCAAGGCGACCTTTCCTTATTTTACCTGGGTACTGCTTGATGTTCTTGAAGGGCGATGACATAGAATTCATAGAAGAAGCAGGTGGGGTCGTAAGGATGAGTTGGGTCAGCCCGGAAGATGCACCGGTGGTTGTAGGCGTCAGGTAAAACGGAACACTAGTTGGAAAAGAAGCATGTGTGATAGATTGGATTGGAGTATGGTTTGTAGTGGGCAATATCTTCTGAGATATAGATGGCTGGATGGGAACTGGCATATCAGATTCTTGCGACGTTGTTTGCTGTTGGATACTTGTGTTAATAGATTGCAAATTTGTCACAGTGTTTGTACAACTCGCACTCAAAGCTGGTTGGACATTGGGCACAAGTACTAGCGAAGATGGTTTCTGTTGCGTTTGAAGCTGCTGCAACTGCTGTTGATGTTGTTGCAGCTGCTGCGTGTGCACCTGTTGATGTTGCTGTAGTATTTGTTGAGAAGGCAGCATCATTCGCTGAGGTTTGGGCACCTGTGGCGCTGACGTAGGCACCCGCTGTGGTGTTACCAATAACCGTTCTTTCAGCTGCTTGACCGTCTCTGACAGCGGTTGGTGTGGTTTGGGTTTGTGACTTGTGGGTGGAGAGCACGGTAAGATCTCAAGCTTTCTTGGTTTGTTATCTGGAATGTTTTTTCTGGACAAATTTGTGAAGTTTACATTGAGATTGCGCATTGTAATCTGGAAGTAGAAAGATGAAAAATGTCACAATGCAAGGCTGATAATTTGATACACTTGCTATAGTCATCTGAAACAACCCTTTTCATTCTGGGCGGGACCAAATCGCATCGTGTATGAACAACAAACCAATCAAATCACCCCACAATAATCCCTCTGTGTCTTTCATACAACACAATATACAAGAACTAACCTTTTGTAATTAACAAATACAATGTTCTTTCAAAACTCTATAAAGTTAATAAAGTAAAACCTCATATCAATAAAAGAAAATTTCTTCTATGATAAAAAACAAAGAATCTGTCTGCATGACACTGGAGTCCTAAGGGGATCACGAGAGTTATAAATGTTTTGCTCAAGGACACTATAATTCAGCAGATATTTAGAACTCTGTTACTCTCAATGCCCGTTGATTAAGATCAAGATTGGAGCTAATAAAACTAGGTTATGCATAATTTTCCATTTAATACATTTCAGTTCTGGTAAATACTGTGCAAATGATACATTGTCTAGATTTTAATTCACATACTTTAAATAAATGTTATTCTAATTTACAGCTTATAACTTAATCAGTTGTCTGAAGGTTGTGAAAGACATGCATAACACTTAAGAAATACAATCCAAATCTAAAGTACAAACCAAACTATATGCAGTAACTACACATCTGCCCATAAATGTTGCAAGAGCAGCATCTACTCAAATACAATCATGGTTATGCAGAAAAAAGGGGCAGCAACGCTTGATGTGCCTCTGAAATGGGGCGTTTAGGCAGGCAGTTTAGTTTGTACTTCTAAGCAGAGATAATATACGCACCTGTTTATTTGGTTCATTAAGTGAATCAGATCCCAACATCATGTAGGGGTTGGTTAACGCACTCCCACCAACGGTCTTGAGATTGGATCGTTTCACAGGCTGATGAAATGTCTTTCCTCTTGTCTGACTCGAGTTCCAAGGTGCAAATCTTGGTGAATCTTTTGCATATGCCCTCGTCACAGGCCTTGTGGGCTGCACTTGAGACCTTGTAAAAGGTCGTTGAGGGGAATATGCAATTCTTATATGTTGGGTGGCCCTCTGTGGACTTCCTGGAGTCGCTGTAGTAGTGGGGACGCCGATCACTTTCACGTTTGGATTGTTTGCAATAGTTATTGGAATGCCAAAATCATAGCGAGTCCTCACATTTTGAACATAACCAATATTAGCACAAGGTGTTGACGATACATATTTCACAGAGTTGGTATTGGTAGTACATACAAATTTCACCGAGTTAGCATTGGTAGTAGATACATATTTCACAGAGTTAACATTGGTAGTTTTTGGAATACTGAGCGGCTGAGTATTACTACGAGATGTATACGGTAACGTTATCACCTGCATGGGGTTTGAACAGGGGATCTGACTATTTGAAAGCACTTGGTGATGAGCATTTTGTAGAGGAGTTGCAGCAATCACTTGTGGATTGGGCACATTGGGTATGACTTGAATGGTTGCACGATTTGGTGCGGCAATCAAAGGAGTTTGAACGGTAATCACTTGAGGGGTTGGATTCGGATTTATAACAACAGGATTCTGAACTGCCATGTGTTGCACGTTGAGATTAGGAGTTGCAACCAGTGGGGCTTGAATGGATATCACACGTGCGGGCGATGCAGTCACGCTACTTGTTACCACACTTCCTTGTTGCTGTTGGCCAAGCAAATTACGACTCAACGCTTCCGGCACACTGGTAACTGGCACTTTAAATGATTTTCCGTTATATTCCACAGTCACGGTATTGTTATCACTTGCCGTCCATATCAGTTGAACATTCTGCTGTTGTGGATTTGACGTCAATTTTGGAGCAGCAGAAACATGTGAAGATAAATTTTGAGACACTTGGACATGCTGCTGTGACGTGTTTGAGAAATGTGTCATCTGTCGCGGTGTGGCAGAAACGTGCAAAGATAAATTTTGAGTTGCTTGAACATTCTGCTGCGATGTAGTTGAGAAATTTGTCATCTGTTGCGATGAGGAAGAAATATGCGAAGACAAATTTTGAGTTGTTGCTAGGTACATCTGTTCAGAGCTTCTCTTAGGAGATTTCAGTACATTAACATTACTACAAGTATGGGTGTTATTTGTACTGGTTATAGTATTGTAAGTTGTACTGCTACTACTGATACCCGATTGAGAATTGTACAGACTTGCGAGGGATGCACTACTAACGAAAGATGCAGAGGTAGGCTGACTTGTTTGATACGGAGATGCTGCAGACGAAAGCGAAGTAGAGGCTTGTCTTACAGGCTGCGCAACAGTGGGATTTGTTGTCAAGTTTACTGTTGACCCTTTACTATTTGGCACTTGACTGAATTGTGCTGCAGGCTCGGGTGTTGTCAACTTTACTGTCGTTGATTTTGTTGCAGATTTTGATTTTGCTGAAGACAATGCTAATAACGTCTCAACTGCTGCCATATGCATCTCATTTTCAGAAGTTTCACTGCAAGACAACGTTCTGTTAACATCTTTTGTGGATGTTACATAAGTTTCAGCACATGGTACATTTGAGCTGCTAGATTTTGAGTAAGGTGGGTATTTGGCATTCGTTCTCGATAAAGTCGGAATTCGAACCTCAGCAACGTTACTTCTATTACACACTTGGTTTTGTTTGCTTAAATTTATTGTTGACGTGACCTTTGTATTATTGCCACAAAATGGAATTCTGTCTGTAGTTCTTACATCAGAAAGTGCATTTCGTGTTTTTGTCACAGAACATGCACTGTGCGAAGCAGTTGTGACATCACCAGGCACTTTATGAGTGCTTCTTTGATACGTTCCATTTACTGCAGGATTATACATCATCTGGCTTACACTATTTGATGTACTTGTACTATGACTCACACCTCTGGATGATATAGACACAGAATGATTATTGGAAGACTGGCTTCTTTCACTCTTTCCGATGAAAATCACATCATCATCCTCACTATTGCTAATACTTGTGGTTTTATATTCAACATGCTCGGTGTCTTTCGCAATTGATTTTAACAAAGGTTGTTCATGAAACAGCGCATGGCTGTTTTCCTTCTTTACTTTGACTGAATCGTCAGTCTTCTTTGATTTCAAGAGCCGCTTTGGATCAACAGTGCTCTTTTGGAGTCCTTGATCCACGGTATTACTATTAAATGTGGATTCTAAGGATGTATCTTCAGTTCTCTTAACATCAGACTTTAATGTAGATTTCATAACTTTGGTACTGGGTTGAGGAACTGTTCTTGATTTTGATTCTGTAGATGATGAAATTGTTTCAAATGTCCCTGTTATTGCACATAAGAATGGTCTGTCAACATTGTCACTATCGCTATCTTCGCTTTCACTCAGATCAGTACACAGTTTCTTATTTGGAATCTCAGAATCTAGTGGATATTTCCGAGGTCTACCCCTTCCTTTTGTCTTTGGTACTGCCTGTATCTTTTTTGGTCTCCCTCTCTCTTTCTTCTTCTGCATCATTCTTATTTCTTCATCGATGGTAAGATTCTGTAGATTTTCATCACTATCATGACTAAAGTCATTTCCTTTCCTCTTTTTACCAGGTGACACATCTATACCTTTTGACCTATTAATACCTTGACCTTTTGACCCATTGATGCTATGACCTTTTGACCCATTGACAAAATGACCTTGAACTTTCCTTCTACTAGATGATCCTTCTGAAGTTCTGTTTTCAGTTTCTTCGTCATCGTCATCCCATGATGAAGACACGTCTGATTCCTCATCTGTATCATAAACAGCGACCCTTTTTCGTGACGGTCGTAGATTGTAGGCACCATTTTCTAATTTTCTTCTCGGTGTAGTTTTCTCCTTCGATGACAAACTCTTTTCAGAATCAGTGTACCTATCACTGTCATCTTCAGTGTCACTGTCTGAATCTGAATCACCACTATTAAGTGCTTCATCAAACAAACTGAAAATTTTACGGACGTTTTCTTCCGAGTCATCTTCGGAAGTATCGTCCTCATCACTACTGTCGGACTGATCGATCTCATTCTTGACGTAAGTTTTGATCGTGACCACTTCTCCGTTTGTCAATGTCCATTTACTAGACACAAACTTGGTCGTTTTAAGTACTTGTTCACATATTTTCTTTGTCAGATCCCAATCATGTTTGGACGAGAACCAATCACAATGCCGATATTTTGGAGTAAACTTTCTAGGAAGCAATTCAGTCATACATTGCACAGTTCCGCAATGCACATGTGCGGGTAAGTTTGATGGATTAGCTTCCGATGAAACGTCAGGTGTAGTGGTAAATGCTTCTTCAACAACGTCAAACGATTCTTGCGACGGTGTAATACAAAAAGCTGTCAGCAAGCATAACCGATAAAGACCATAATCATTTCTGACAACTTTAGCGATGACGTGACACAGAGCTGCATTGTTGAGGTCCACAGTACTTGCTGCAAGGTAGCTTATTTCAGGATTGGTAGGTGATTTACGCATGGCAGACAGACACAAGGTCACACAGATTTTGCCAATGTCTTCATTTTCCACCTGCAAAACAATCAAATACAAACATGTTTTAAGTTTTCATATCTATTTGGACACAATCGCATGACAGAACATCAATTATCAATTGATTTTGGTTCCCAAGTCATGGTCATTATACAACATCACATGCTACCATTGTGTCCATTAATTAGATTCAAATATGCAACTATCTATTTATCGTCTTGAGTTTAAAGCTAGGTTGTGAATTTTCGAGCACATGAATACATTTTGTATTGCGTGGAGAACATAAGGCAAAATTTTTCCCATGACGCAATGCATTTAATTCTCAAAGGAAATTCAAGATGGCGAACTTTTGCGAATACCAAGAATTGGTTTAACAGCTCGTCTAGTTTTTTCACAAATTTTCTTACTACAAGTATGTACATTTGAAATAAAGGAAGTCATGTTGCAACAACATGATAGAAACTGGTAGAATGAAATTCAACTTGTATTCAACAACTAACAGTATATCTTTGGATCATAATGTTATGGATTTGTGATAAACCAACAGTTGATATTCAAATAAGTGGGTCACGCCCTGCACCACATTCATGGAAGATTATATGCTGTAAACGTGAATATTTTTGCGCACAGCTAATTTTGAATCATTTTGCATGTTTAAATTTTTGCCCTTGTTTTCACATACACCAATATGCGTACCATTTTTCGCAGTACATTTATTTTCGTGCTAGAGGAACTGAGCGCAAAGAGCGTGGAAATGAATGTAGCACGAAATATACCACTTATACTGTACTGCTTTCCAGTGATTTGGGCAACATTGAGTTACATTATAACCTTACACATATTGATTTGTTATTCGGTCAAGCAGTTTTATGGCCAAGATTGACCAGCCGAGCAATTAGTTTTATGACCAAGATTGATTGGTCAGGCAATCAGGAATTAAGAAAAAATTGTCGCAACCTGTATTCATAACTCTTACAATATTTTCATCAGAGCAATTTCTTGTGAGGATATGTTGTTACTGAGACAAAACACCCTAAAAAGATCCCCGAAATCCACAATACTCACATATAAGTATATAGAGTCTGCCAAATACATTCTATACACAGGATCCTGGGTTCCTTTAACCGTCTCATGAACCCGTTCTTCAAACATCGGCAGATTATTCAAGCAGTCATTCCAGTTAGCCTCCACCCATAACTCGGTGATGTGCCGCATATCTTGGAGGCTGGTGGTTTCCATCTGCCACTCCTTGACTAGAAGCATGGAGGACACTTTCGCAGCCGTGGAGACGGCATACGGGATGAGGCTCTCGATGATGGGAACAACATCTTGAGAACAATGGTGCCATTGAATCTTAAAAGTAGAGTACAATTTTATGTTTTAGTCTGGAGACCCTAAAAACGAACACTTTTTCTTTTTGCTTTCACAATGTTGTGGTGTCATGTTGTTGTTTTGTTATTTCTTATTAAATCTTTTTAAAGAATAGTGTATTTATTGAAAACATCATGCTTTATTAATGTCCATAACACTTTTGTAACTATTTTGGATGTTCATTCTGTTAAAATATCATTTTTAACCTGTAACATTAAAACTGACCAGCATTAGCTAGCTATCCAAACCTTAATAAATCCACTGTAGCATACTAACCATATCCCACATTCAGTCACTTTACCTAACTTCAACCTTCATTGATGACATCACAACCCATCTCAAAATAAACATTCATCATCCAAGGCAGTATATTAAACCTCATTCCAAAAAGTATCTTGTAACATCAAAATGGTCTCACGATAATTTTTTTCTCTAATTGAAATTACACCTCGACACCCTCCCATTTTTCTTGCCATGACACCTCCCCACCTCCCCACCATTGCCACCCTTCTTGCCATGACACCTCCCCACCACCGCTAACTTCCCATCCTTGCCATGACACCTCCCCACCACCGCCATCCTTGCCATGACACCTCCCCACCACCGCCATCCTTGCCATGACACCTCCCCACCAGTGTCACCCTCCCATCCTTGCCATGACACCTCCCATCACTGCAAGCCACCCATCCTTCTTGCACTGACACCTCCCGACCGCTGCCACCCTCTCATCTTTCTTGCCATGACACCTCCCCACCACTGCCACACTTCCATCCTTCTTGCCATGACACCTCCCCACCAATGTTCCCGCTAAGGATTTTGACTTTGCGCCAAAGCGACATTAAAGACAAAAATACATCTCGCCATTGCCTATTTCGGAAAGATAACCTCAAAAAAGAGAGTAATTTTGAATATAATATGAGTAAAAATGAAATAAGTGTACACTGGGTATAACCAAAACCTTATTTTTGACTTTCTGTTTTGGGAACCCCTTGCGCCAGTTTTGTGAGCTTCTGCGCCAATTTCGTGACATACGGCCTTAGCGGGAACACTGCTCCCCACCACTGCCATCTTCCCATCCTTGCCATGACACCTCCCCACCAGTGCCACCCTCCCATCCTTGCCATGACACCTCCCATCACCGCCAGCCACCCATCCTTCTTGCCATGACACCTCCCCACCATCGTCACCCTCGCATCAAAACCAAAAGTTAATCCATAGTCGTACCTCATTCCACATTTCAGCAGCTTCACCAAAATCATCTTGCAACATCAACAAGGTCTCCAGATAGATTGGGTTCTTCTTCATCTCCTTATCATGGGCGCAATACAAGCTCAGATTCAGAGCATGTGTTGCGTAATTTTCCTCTAGGAGTATCTTGATTCGTTGCTCACACAAGTAATGACCTTCATAGGTCAAGAAAGCATGCACTAGAAAAATAAGAATGGAGAACAGAAACAATTAGGAATAATGTTTAATTTAGGTTAGTTACATTCACCTATCATATAATTAACAGATTATTGGTAGAAACATAAGGTTGCATTTGAAATTGAATATGCCAGTACAAGAAAACCCCAACTCCAATAGCTCCCTTCAGCAATTTACAAGTTAACAAAATATAAATAAAATGCATGTTCATCATATGCATTCAAATCCCTTAAATGTTTTCACAACACAAAGATTCATTTATATGTCTATATCCCATTCATAGTGTCACATTTGACCTTGTAGATGATATTATTTAGATACAGTTATAGTACATGTTGCACAGGGGAGCTCGTTGAGTTGGGGTTTTCTTGTACTGGCATATTCAATTGATAGCATAATTTTCCTGTATTTCATCTTCTTTGCCCATTACGCTATTCTCTATAGACCTTGAAGTACAAAGTATGCTGCCGTACAACCCACATAAACCATTATGATCAACTTGGTAAATAAATTGGTCAGTAGTTATCAAGTCGTAACAACCTATCAAATCTTGCTGAATATTTAACTGAACTTGTGTTCAAGGCAAGGTTTTAGCTAGAGACACGTCTGCCCGTCTTTTGGACAGGCAGTTTTAAAGTTGGACGGGTAAAAATTGTATATCTTATAAGTAAAGCAAAAACAACATTCTTAGACTGAGTTTATTTCAGTTTTATTCTAGTTTTTCTTGGTCCATTTTCAAGAAATAATTTTTCCATGACGCCCGGTTTGTTTACAAATTGCAATTTATGTGACGTCATAATTTCTTACTAGAGAAATGATCGCGCAATGTCCTCCTAGCCATTGGAAAACAATGTACATTCGATGGATTACAGACCGGCCGCGGTATGCGATCTTCTTTTAATAACATGAGTACAAGAACAAAACTGGATCATATTAATAAAACATAATGGATATTATCATAATTTTAGGACTTTTTTTGACCGACTATTGTCTTGGTAAGTCCGAAAATATGTTTCAACGTGCCGATAAATGCTGCCACATGATTGTGTAAAAGTTGCAAAATTCAGCAGTCGCACATGAATTAACAAACACTTCAAAATTTTGTGTTTAATTTTGTCACATTTTGGTGTTTAGATGTAAAATTCAAATTTTGGACGGGCAACTTTAAAATCCTGGCTAAAACGTTGGTTCAAGTTTTGTCCATGTGGTAGCAACAAAGTTAGCTAAAAATGCTACCCAAATCATGAAAGATTAATTCATAAAATATGTTAATATGAAGTGATTTGGTCTTAATCAATCTTGATCAATTTTTGATAATCTCTCACAAAAAGACCAGTTCCCAATGATGTAGAATACAAGGAATATGCTATGGATCTCGAATCAGAGTCCGATTGCTTACTTTATACTTCTACTACTGATAGAGTATACTTTCAATATATATTCTTTGAAATTTTCGTAAACTGGGTGTATTGTACGGTACTACCTTCTTCCTGAGAAACACTCTGCCCCAACAGTACTTTATGTAGCGTTGGATGAGACCATGGCTCCATGGCCAAACAAGCTGCCAGAAAGAACCCATGCCCCACCCATGGTACCAGATACTGATGAGCTGCTAATAGACTGGTACATAGAGTTTGTTGACATGTCGCATCGGCCTCCTTCCATTTTTGGCTGATAAGCAAGGAAAGGCAAACCCTGTAACACAAGAAATTGGTAAACATTTTCTCAGTTCATAGCAATAAACTTGCACAAATTGGGAGATCTATCATCTA
>JXSR01S040179.1:0-29170 GCA_000969725.1 Ophiothrix spiculata | reverse complement strand
GCCCAAAGAAATCATTTGTACTTGTTGCAAAACCTAATTTTAGAATGACCAAATATCTTACATAGCCCAAAGAAATCATTTGTACTTGTTGCAAACCCTAATTTTAGAATGACCAAATATCTTTCATAGCCCAAAGAAATCATTTGTACTTGTTGCAAAACCTAATTTTAGAATTTGTCATTATTTTTTGATCAGTATTTATATAGAAGTTATGGAAATCTCGGATGACTAACATTTTTATTTTTTCAAATAGCCCAAAGAAATCATTTTTACTTGTTGTCCAACTTAATTCTAAACAAAATGTAATGTTTGTCAAAACAGTACTGTGGTTTAGTTCTGGAAAACACTAAAATGCAACCACAATAAACAACTGTTTGTAGAGAGTTCTATACATACAAATGGCGTAATGAACGGCAGTCACTATTTATTAGGTCATCTGAGTGATAGTTGTGGACAGTGGGAAGTGAGATATTTACTTTGCGTGAGTTTGTGCCAGCCACACATTGAGATCTCATAGTTGAATGTCCTTCACTGTTTGTTCAGACATATTGTGTTGCGTGTTGCATAATGGTAACAGTTTCAGTGTTTGCAGATATTCTTGATGGAACAAGGTGTTAAACATCAAGGTACAGTATTGTATCTATTGGTAGAATAGCGCCATTTTTGAAAAAAAAAATGAATGGAGTATTGCAATGGAATGGGAACATTTTGTCAAAAAGACACAATACTGCACCTCACTTGTGTTAAAGGTATAATTCATGATTCTGATGTGACAAAAACCTCATATCTTTTCTAGCTAAATAAAAAGAAGAGTATAACGTAAATGTATACTGGAAATTTCACTTGATGTTGACAATTCGTTTTCAAGTTACAAGCTTTTTAGTGTTTTAAAAATCTCCATAGGCTGCTGTGTTGTAATTACTGTTGAGGAAATAATTGGAAAATGACACATTTTCGTACTTTTCTCAAAAATGAAAGCACATTTGAAAGAATGGTTTTGGGTTGTAACATATACCGGTCAAGGATTATGACTAACTAAAAAACTAAATTTTGATAGATGTGACCTTGAGGATGAAAAACAAACAAAAATAAACTGTTGTAATGTAGCAGCACACATTTGAATATTGTTGAAATGGTCCAACTCAAAATATTAAGTCATTGCAACCATCACGACAGGGTAAGCGATATATCGGATTTTTTGTTCACATTTTGTCCATGTGGTTGCAATAAAATTAGTCAAAATTTAACCAAAATCATTAAAATTCCATGCATAAAATTAAATAATAGGCAGTGGTTTGGTCCTTATCAATCCTAATCAATAATTACTAGTCTCTAATGCAATACAAAACCACCAGTTCACAATATTGTAGAATATAAGGCATATGCTATGGATCTCATAACAGGGTTGTGATTGTTAAGGGGTTTTCTCAGAGATGCAAAATCTTCATTGATTTTCTTAAAAATTAAGTATTTGGTAGATTTATTTGTGCTGATGAGAAATCTAAAATCTAAAATAGAATAAAATCTAAAATTAAATTAAAAAAATATAGGTCATTGTGCTTGTTTTTGAGATACTGGTATTCCAAAAAGTACATCAGATGTACCATACAAAGTATAGGGAAAGCTCAAAAAAGTCAATCATTATGTGCTTGTAAAATAGTAAATGCTCCATTGATTTTTTTTAATTTTTACATAATATGTTAAAGCATTTTTTGCGTACTTTGAAATACTTAAATAAAAAAAAAATAGGGTCACCATGTTAGTTTTCAAGAAAAATGACAAAAACAGACATTATTTCCTGTGTATATATTATGCAGCGATGCGGCGTGTAATTAATTAAACACGTTAGTAAAGCGTGTGTGAATTGAAATTTGTGTACGCGAAAAGGATGCAAATATTTTTTTTGAAATTTTACTATTTATTAAAAAAATCATTCTCCTGCAGTCATAAGCAACTGCATCTTTGAAAAAACCCTTAACTGTATTCTTCAAAGTTTATAGAGTATAGAATACCAGGTCATTGACCAAACCATTTACATAGCCTGATTGCTAGAAAGGGGCTTGCAGAAAAGCCTGCATCACTCAGTGTCCTTAAACATTTATGCATCCACATGGTTTAAGGATATATGTGACATGTCATATCAAAAGGTACCTTAAGGGTCCCAAAATAAAAATTTATTTTTTGGCCTCATCTGAAAGATTATATTCTAAGCTTTAAGATGACACCTTGCTTTTGGTTATTGGATGTTTGATTACAAAGTTACATCCAAATTGGTAAAAGGCATCAGCTTGATTCAGAAACTTTAGTTCTTAGAAAATCAAGTTTAAAGTTTCTGTACTGGTAAAAATCAAATGGAGAAAGGATTTTTATCTTGGTTTTTAAAACATTTGTCTTATGTTTTGGATTTTGGAACCTGACTAATATGATAGAATACACTTCAAAGGTTACGTTTCTGATGACATTAAAAATTTCTCTGCATTCACCTTGTTTACTTACATCTATATAAGTATGAAATGCAAAGAAAAATTGCAACAGAAAAGTAAATGCTGTACCCATCTCCCGACCCCAAATCATTCTTGTATAACTGTATCTTGTGGCTCATCTTTTATCATGTTCCTTGTTTACGTACTCTGCATGTATGAGATACGTTACCATGAAATAGAGAATGTCAGCGAGCCTGAATAAGAACTTGTTATACAAAACTAATAGAAATCAAGACTCTTTTTAAGGAAGTGTTAGCGTGTTGTTAGCAGTGACAGTGAGGACCAAACAGGGACTTACATAGCACAAATTTCCCGATATAAAAGTATGTTTCAAAGTCCCATGCATCTATATATTTTAGATGCCATGTTGTAAAATAAAGTACTTTGAATTTTTGTTATCTTTCTATAGTTTTACAAAAATAAATACACTTTGTACAGTCTACTTTTTATAGGTAATTTTCAGAAGTATTTTCCTTTAACATTAATATGGCTTATACTAAACATTTGTAAAATGGTTGAAGGTGATGAGAGGGGAGCGTGGCCAAGTGGTTAGAGCATTTGACTTGTAATCGCATTCTATACATCATTTGTGGGGTCGAGCCCCAGTCCTGGCACGTCTCCTTGTTTCCTTAAGCAAGAAACTTTACTCTACTTGCTTCGTGCTTAGGAGGGCACGTAAAGCCGTCGGTCCCATCTGAAGTGTTCCTGTCACACTGTTGGATGTAAAAAAACGTCACGGGCTAAGCTACGGCTGTTCAAAATAAGAGTAGGGGAACCTTCCCCGGTACCATGACCGTATGTCAAAATAGGTCATCAACTCTAGGACCAGAGTACTGCTGTATATATAGTGAATAGTCACTTCTAGCAGTTAAATAAATTGAAGACTTGAAGATGATTATTTGTTTAATATATCACCTACCTTTAAGTCCTTTTTCTCAGAGAAGGAATGTGTGACCAATATGTGAAGAGATTTACAATACAGTAATGTATCTACTTTTAGTTGACCGTTAGCTGAAATGACCAATTTTTGGAAATATGGTATTTTATGAGTTGGGCTAACTAAACTCTATTTGCGTTTGTCATGATCATACATCAAAGTTTTGATGTTATGTAAATAGGGTGATTCATGAGAAGCAAGGGGAACTAATTCTTCATTTTATTTCGGCAAATTATAATGTCAAACTTAATAATTTATTGGCTTAGTGGTTCTATGCAAGTCTCTTGATGTAAATGTTGACATCCAGGACAGGGCAATTAAATGTCACATTGGAAGCTTGCTATCATGAGGCCAGAGGACAAATTAATTGTCAAGCAAACTTGGTAATGCTTTGGGTAGGATGAGATTCAGAAAACAACTAGAATATTTGTCAATTTTACAGCCAATATCAAATGTAACTGTTGTACAGCTGTTTAATACCACATTGTATATGGTTTTAATTCCTCTATGTTAGAAATGGTGAGTTTTAGAATGACATTTTAAGAGTCGATCTAACTGAAATATTTTTGTTGTTGTTTGTTTCTTAAGATCATACATCTTGCTCTGGCATAAGTAGGGTGATATATGAGAGGCAAAGAGGACCTATTCTTTGTTCATTGGAGTCAGCAAAACATAATGTCAAACTGAATAATTGATGCATTTAGTGGTTCTATACAAGCCTCTTGATGTAAATGTTGACATTCATCATAGGGCAATTAAATGTCAAATTGTAAGCTTAACTATCTAGGCCAGAGGACAATTTGTAAGGCAAATGGTAATGCCCTGAGCAAGATTGTCATCCTAACTCCAGGAAAAAATATTTGGCAATTTTTGCATAGATAATCAAATATGACTGTTGCACAGCTCTTCAATATGATGATGTTTGTTATGTTGGTTCATTATTGGCAGAACAGAAATGGACAAGTTTAAAAACATGGCATTTTAGTGGCTTCTCTAACTGAACTCTTATTGTGTTTCTCAAGATCATACATCACAAGCTCACTGTGGTGTAATAGGGTGATATATGAGATGCAAGGAGGACCCATCTTTGTTCATTGTATTTCAACAAAACATAATGTCAAACTGAATAATTTATTTGCTTAGTGGTTCCATGTCAGTCTCTTGATGTAAATGTTGACATCCAGTATACGGCAATTAAATGTCACATTGGGAGCTTGCTATCATGAGGCCAGAGGACAAATTGTCAAGCAAACTTGGTAATGCTTTGGGTAAGATGATGATTCTAACTCTAGAAAACAACTAGAATATTTGTCAATTTTACAGCCACTATCAAATGTAACTGTTGTACAGCTGTTATTACCACATTGTAATTGGTTTTGGTTCCCTAATGTCAGAAATGGTCAGTTTTAGAATGGCATTTTAAGAGTCAGTCTAACTGAACTCTTTTTTTTTTGTTCTTAAGATCATACATCACAGGTTTGCTGTGGCATAAGTAGGGTGATATAAGAGAGGCAAAGAGGACCTATTCTTTTTCATTGGAGTCAGCAAAACACAATGTCAAACTGAATAATTGATGCATTTTGTTGTTTGCTGCAAGTCCCTTGATGTAAATGTTGACATTCAGCATAAGGCAATTAAATGTTAAATATTAACTTTCAGAGACCAGAGGACAATTGTCAGGCAAATAGTAATGTCCTGAGCAAGATTATTATTCTAACTCCAGGAAAATATATTTGGCAATTTTGTAGAGATAATCAAATGTGACAGTTGCACAGCTGTTCAATATGATAAATTATGTATGTTATGTTGGTTCATTATTGGCAGAAATGGGCAAGTTTAAAACATGGCATTTTAGTGGATGCTCTATCTGAACTCCTTTTGTGTTTCTTAAGATCATGCATCACAAGCTCGCTGTGGTGTAATAGGGTGATATATGAGACGCAAGGAGGACCCATCTTTAATCATTGTATTTCAACAAAACATAATGTCAAACTGAATAATTTATTGGCTTAGTGGTTTCATGTAAGTCTCTTGATGTAAATGTTGACATCCAGCACAGGGCAATTAAATGTCACATTGGAAACTATAATGCCCTGAGCAAGATTATCATTGTAACTCCAAGAAAAAAAATATTTGGCAATTTTGCAGAGATAATCAAATGTGACTGTTGTACAGCTGTTCCATATGGTATGGTATGTTCATTTTGGCAGAAATGGACAAGTTTAAAACTTTTTTTAGTGGCTGCTCTATCTGAACTCCATTTTGTGTTTCTCAAAGATCATACGTCACAACTCGCTGTGGTTTAATAGGGTGATATATGAGACACAAGGAGGACCCATCTTTAATCATTGTATTTCAGCAAAACATAATGTCAAACTGAATAATTTATTGGCTTAGTGGTTCCATGTAAGTCTCTTGATGTAAATGTTGACATCTAGCACAGGGCTAGCTATCATGAGGCCAGAGAACAAATTGTCCAGCAAACTTGGTAATGCTTTGGGTGAGATGATGATTTAATTCCAGAAAACAACTAGAATATTTGTCAATTTTACAGCCACTATCAAATGAAACTGTTGTATAGCTGTTCAATACCACATTGTATCTTGTTTTTGGTTCACAAATGTCAGAAATGGTCAATTTTAGAATAGCATTTTAAGAGTCGATCTAACTTAACTTTTGTTTGTTTGTTTGTTTCTTAAGATCATACATCGCAGGATTGCGGGGGTAAAAGTAGGGCAATATATGAGAAGCAAGGATGACCTATTCTTTAATTATTGTATTTCGGCAAAATATAATGTCAAACTGAATAATCCATTTAATCTCTTGATGTAAATATTGACATCCAGCATAGGGCAATTAAATGTTAAATTGTTAGCTTAACTATCAGAGACCATAGGTTTCAGCTTTAACTGAACTCCTTTTGTGTTTCTAAAGATCATACATCACAAGCTCGCTGTGGTGTAATAGGGTGATATATGAGACGCAAGGAGGACCCATCTTTGTTCATTGTATTTCAGCAAAACATAATGTCAAACTGAATACTTTATTGGCTTAGTGGTTCCATGTAAGTCTCTTGATGTAAATGTTGACATCCAGCACAGGACAATTAAATGTCACATTGGAAGCTTGCTAGCATGAGACCAGAGGACAAATTGTCAAGCAAACGTGGTAGTGCTTTGGGTAAGATGATGATTCTAACTCCAGAAAACAACAAGAATATGTGTCAGTTTACAGCCACTATCAAATATAACTGTTGAAAAGCTGTTCAATACCACATTGTATCTGTTTTTGGTTCACCAATGTCATAAATGGTCTATTTTGGAATGGCATTTAATTAAGAGTCGATCTAACTGACCTCCATTTGTGTTTGTCAAGATCATACATCAAAGGTTTGGTGTTGTGTAAATAGGGTGATACATAAGCAATTCTTCCTTCATTTTATTTCGGCAAAATATAATGTCAAACTGAATAATTGATGTGTTTAGTGGTTCCATGTAAGTCTCTTGATGCAAATGTTGACATTCAGCTTAGGGCAATTAAATGTCAAATTGTAAGCTTAACTATCAGAGTATCAGAGATCAGAAGACAATTTGTAAGGCAAATGGTAATGCCCTGAGCAAGATTATTATTCTCATTCCATGAAAAAATATTTTGCAATTTTGCAGAGATAATCAAATGTGACTGTTGTACAGCTGTTCAATATGATAATGTATGTTCTATTGGTTCATTATTGGCAGAACAGAAATGGACAAGTTTAAAACATGGCATTTTAGTGGCTGCTCTTTCTGAACTCCTTTTGTGTTTCTTAAGATCATACATCACAAGCTCACTGTGGTGTAATAGGGTGATATATGAGACACAAGGAGGATCCATCTTTGTTCATTGTATTTCAGCAATCTCGATGTAAATGTTGACATTCAGCACACGGCAATTAAATGTCACATTGGAAGCTTGCTATCATGAGGCCAGAGGACAAATTGTCAAGCAAACTTGGATATGCTTTGGGTAAGATGATGATTCTAACTCCAGAAAACAACAAGAATATGTGTCAGTTTACAGCCACTATCAAATATAACTGTTGAAAAGCTGTTCAATACCACACTGTTTCTGTTTTTGGTTCATCAATGTCATAAATGATCTATTTTGGAATGGCTTTTTAAGAGTCGATCTAACTGAACTCCATTTGTGTTTGTCAAGATCATACATCAAAGGTTTGATGTTATGTAAATAGGGTGATTCATGAGAAGCAAGGGGAACTAATTCTTCCTTCATTTTATTTCTTCAAATTATAATGTCAAACTGAATAATTGGTGCGTGTAGTGGTTCTATTCAAGTCTCTTGATGTAAATGTTGACATTCAGCATAGGGCAATTAAATGTCACTTTGAATACGCCAGTACAAGAAAACCCCAACTCCAATACCTCCCATCTGTTAAGTTCTGTAAAATATAAATACATACAAATCTCTTAAAATGCTTTCAAATCACTAAAAAGCATTTCCATGTCTATATCCCAATCATAGTGTCACACTTGATATTGTAATTGACTTTTTAGATATTCTTAGATATTTTTTCCAGCATATAGTTGCAGAGGGGAGCTCATTGAGTTTTCTTGTAATGGCTGTTTAAATATTGCAACTATGTACTATAACAATTATCTTTCAATGTCTAAAAAAGGCAACTTCAAGGTCAAATGAAACACTATGATTAGGATATTGATGTGGTAATGCTATTTTAGTGATGTGAAAGCATTTTCAGAGATCAGTACGCATTTAGATTTTATAAGTATAATTAACAGAAGGGAGCTATTGATGTTGGGGTTTTCTTACAGTGGCATATTCAATTGAAAGCTGAACTATCAGAGACCAGAGGACAAATGGTAAGGCAAACGATAATGCCCTGAGCAAGATCATCATTCTAAGTCCAGGAAAATAAAAATTGGCAATTTTGCAGAGATATCAAATGTGACTGTTGTACCGCTGTTCAATATGGTAATGTATGTTATGTTGGTTCATTTTTGGCAGAAATGGACAAGTTTTTTTAAAAACCTGGCATTTTAGTGGCTGCTCTAACTGAACTCCTTTTGTGTTTCTCAAGATCATATGTCACAAGCTCGCTTTGGTGTAATAGGGTGATATATGAGACGCAAGGAGGACCCATCTTAAATCATTGTATTTCAGCAAAACATAATGTCAAACTGAATAATTGATCCGTGTAGTGGTTCTATGCAAGTGTCTTGATGTAAATGTTGACATCCAGCACAGGGCAATTAAATGTCACATTTGAAGCTTGCTATCATGAGGCCAGAGGACAAATTGTCAAGCAAACTTGGTAATGCTTTGAGTAAGATGATGATTCTAACTCCAGAAAACAACTAGAATATTTGTCAATTTTACAGCCACTGTCAAATGTAACGGTTGCACAGCTGTTTAATACCACATCGTATCTGTTTTTGGTTCACTAATGTCAGAAATGGTCAATTTAAGAATGGCATTTTAAGAGTCGATCTAACTGAACTCTTTTTTTGTTTTGTTTCTCAAGATCATACATCACATGCTCGCTGTGGCGTAACAGGGTGATATATGAGATGCAAGGAGGACCCATCTTTAATCATTGTATTTCAACAAAACATAATGTCAAACTGAATAATTTAGTGGTTCCATGTAAGTCTCTTGATGTAAATGTTGACATCCAGCGCAGGGCAATTAAATGTCACATTGGAAGCTTGCTATCATTAGGCCAGAGGACAAATTGTCAAGCAAACTTGGTAATGCTTTGGGTAAGATGATGATTTAATTCCAGAAAATAACAAGAATATTTGTCAGTTTTACAGCCACTATCAAATGTAATTGTTGTACAGCTGGTCAATACCACATTGTATCTGTTTTTGGTTCACCAATGTCAGAAATGGTCAATTTTAGAATGACATTTTAAGAGTCGATCTAACTGAACTCTTTTCTTTTGTTTTGTTTCTTAAGATCATACATCAAACGTTTGCTGTGGTATAAGTAGGGTGATATAAGAGAGGCAAAGAGGACCTATTCTTTGTTCTTTTTATTTCGGCAAAACATAATGTCAAACTGAATAACTTATGGGCTTAGTAATTCCATGTAAGTGTCTTGATGTAAATGTTGACATCCAGCACAGGGCAATTAAATGTCACATTGGAAGCTTAACTATCATGAGGCCAGAAGACAAAATGTCAAGCAATCGTGGTAATGCTATGGGCAAGATGATGATTCTAACTCCAGAAAACAACTAGAATATTTGTCAATTTTACAGCTATCAAATGTAATTGTCGTACAGCTGTTTAATACCACATGGTATCTGTTTTTGGTTACCAATGTCAGAAATGGTCAATTTTAGAATGAGAAGCAATGAGGACCAATTCTCGCTTCATTTTATTTCGGCAAAATATAATGTCAAACTGAATAATTGATGTGTTTAGTAGTTCTCTGTAAGTCTCTTGATGTAAATTTTGACATTCAGCATAGGGCAATTAAATGTCAAATTGTTAGCTTAACTATCAGAGACCAGAGGACAATTTGTAAGGCAAACGATAATGCCCAGAGCAAGATTTTCATTCTCACTCCAGGAAAAAATATTTGGCAATTTTGCAGTGATAATCAAATGTAACTGTTCTGCAGCTGTTTATTATAACCACAATGTGTCTGTTTTTGGTTGACCAATGTCAGAAATGTCACATTGGAAGTTTCAGAGAGCAGAGGACAATTTGTAATGCTAACTCCAGGAAAAAATATTTGGCAATTTTGCAGAGATAATCAAATGTGACTGTTGCACAACTGTTCAATATGATAATTCATGTTATGTTGTTTCATTATTGGCAGAACAGATATGGACAAGTTTAAAAATATGGCATTTTAGTGGCTGATCTAACTGAACTCCTTTTGTGTTTCTCAAGATCATACATCACAAGCTCGCTGTGGTGTAATAGGGTGATATATGAGAAGCAAGGAGCACCCATCTTTGTTCATTGTATTTCAGCAAAACATAATGTCAAACTGAATAATTCATTGGCTTAGTGGTTCCATGTAAGTCTCTTGATGTAAATGTTGACATCCAGCATAGGGCAATTAAATGTCACATTGGAAGCTTGCTAGTATGAGGCCAGAGGACAAATTGTCAAGCAAACGTGGTAATGCTATGGGCAAGATGATGATCCAAACTCTAGGAAACAACAAGAATATGTGTCAATTTTACAGCCACTATCAAATGTAACTGTCGTACAGCTGTTCAATACGACATTGTATCTGTTTTTGGTTCACAAATGTCAGAAATGGTCAATTTTAGAATAGCATTTTAAGAGTCGATCTAACTAAACTCTTTTCTTATTTGTTTCACAAGATCATACATCACAAGCTAGCTGTGGTGTAATAGGGTGATATATGAGAAGCAAGGAGGACCCATCTCTGCTCATTGTATTTCAGCAAAACATAATGTCAAACTGGATAATTTATTGACTTAGAGGTTCCATGTAAGTCTCTTGATGTAAATGTTGACATCCAGCACAGGGAAATTAAATGTCAAATTGGAAGCTTGCTATCATGAGGCCAGAGGACAAATTGTCAAGCAAACTTGGTAATGCTTTGGGTAAGATGATGATTCTAACTCCAGAAAACAACAAGAATATGTGTCAGTTTTATAGCCACTATCAAATGTAACTGTCGTACAGCTGTTTAATACCACATCGTATCTGTTTTTGGTTCACTAATGTCAGAAATGGTAAATTTTAGAATGACATTATAAGAGTCAATCTAACCGACCTCCATTTGTTTTATAGGGTGATACATGAGAAGCGAAGAGGACCAATTCTTCCTTCATTATATTTCGGCAAAATATAATGTCAAACTGAATAATTGATGCATTTAGTTATTCTATGCAAGCCTCTTGATGTAAATGTTAAAATTCAGCATAGGGCAATTATTTGTAAGGCAAATGGTAATGCCCTGAGCAAGATTATCATTCTAACTCCAGGAAAAACATATTTGGCAATTTTGCAGAGATAATCAAATGTGACTAATGTACAGCTGTTCAATATGGTAATGTATGTTATGTTGGTTCATTATTTGCAGAACAGAAATGGACAAGTTTAAAAACCTGGCATTTTAGTGGCTGCTCTAACTGTACTCCTTTTGTGTTTCTCAAGATCCATACATCACAAGCTCGCTGTGGTGTAATAGGGTCATATATGAGACGCAAGGAGGACCCATCTTTAATCTTTGTATTTCAGCAAAACATAATGTCAAACTGAATAATTTATTGGCTCAGTGGTTCCATGTAAGTCTCTTGATGTAAATGTTAACATACAGCATAGGGCAATTTAATGTCACATTGTAAGCTTGCTATCATGAGGCCAGAGGACAAATTGTCAAGCAAACTTGGTAATGCTTTGGGTAAGATGATGATTAGTAACTCCAGAAAACAGCAAGAATATTTGTCAGTTTTACAGCCACTATCAAATGTAACTGTTGCACAGCTGATTAATACCACAATGTATCTGTTGTTGTGTTTGACCAATCTCAGAAATGGTCAATTTTAGAATGGCATTTTATGAGTCGATCTAACTTAACTCCTTTTTTTTTGTTTCTTAAGATAATATATCATAGGATTGCTGTGGCAGAAGTGATATATGAGAAGCAAGGAGGACCTATTCTTTGTTCATTGTATTTCAGCAAAACATAATGTCGAACTGAATAATTGATCCGTTTAGTGGTTCTATGTTAGTCTCTTGACGTAAACGTTGACATCCAGTATACAGCAATTAAATGTCATATTTTAAGCTTACTATCATGATGCTATAGGATGGGGGCACCCACATATGGAAGTGACATATGAGTGCCACTGAGAACCTCGGAAGAAGGGGTCTTTCGTTGACAAATTGGGTCAAAAAAAGGGAGTCTTTAATTGTCAAAGTGTAAAAAAGGGGGTCTTAATTGGGCAAAATTTGCCAAAAAGTGGGGTCTTTCCAGGTTAAAATGGCCAAAAATTTACAAAATTCTGACAAACGTTACAAAATTTTTGACTATTTTTGCAAAAATTTAACATTTTCGAAAAATTACATCACATTAAGAAAATGGTAGGTCTTTTAGTGAAGAAAGTTGTTTTAGTAACAAGGAAGTTAAAAAAAATAGGGGGTCATTTAAAGACAATTGATAAAATTAGGGGGTCTTTCGGTGAGACCGAGCGAAAAAAGCGGCGTCTTTTTGGTGGCACATGGCACGAACCTCAAAGTTAAGTGCCCCCGGGTACCTGTCAAACAAACTCGGTAATGCCCCAGGTAAAATTATGATTCATGACTCCAGGAAACATATCAAGAATGTTTCAGTGGCAATTTTACAGATTATCAAATGTGACGTTGTACAGCTGTTCAATATAATGTATCTGTTTTTAGTTCACCATTGGCAGAAATGGCAATTTTAGAGACCATGACATTTTAAGAGTCAATCTCAACCTATACTCTTTATGTTTGTTAAGATCATACACCATAGGTTTGGTGTGGCGTAAATAGGGTGATATGTGACCCATCATATCGAAAGGTACCTTACTGCCATTTGAAAATCTACCCCAGCCAAAATCAAAATTGATTTGTTGGTTTCATCTGAAAGATTATATTTTGAGCTTTAAACCGACACCTTGCTTTAGGTTATTGGATGTTTGCAAAGTAATATCCAAATTGGTAAAAGGCATTGGGCTGATTCAGAAAACTACAGTTCTGAGAAAATCGAGTTTAAAGTTTCTGTACTGAGTAAAATTTGAATGGAGAAAGGATTTTTATCTCGGTTTTTTAAACATTTTTCCTATGTTTTGGATGTTTGAACCTGAATAATATGACAGAATACACTTCAAAGGTAATGTTTCTGATGAAATTAGAAATTCGACCTTGGATGTGATTTTTGACTATGTTCAGCATCAATGGCCCGTATCTCGTAATTTACTGTGCCGACCTTAAGGTATCTTTCAATATGACGGGGCACATATATGGAAAGCAAGGAGGACTATTTTATGTTCATTGTATTACAGAAAACATAATGTCAAACTGAATAATTTATCAGCTTAGGGACCTCTAAATTGGCAGCTGTCTGTGGGTTCTGAGCTGTTATGACCGGGTCAACTGGAATAAACAATAGCCAACTGGCAGAACCGGCAGACAAAGGCCAGTTGAGATTTGAAGTGGCCCTTAATGGTTTCATGCAAGTTTCAAAATAAAAAGGGGGCCTCAGCAGGTTTTTCCACTAAACATGCCGAAATTTTTTTGTGAAAATGTTTAAAAAATCATTAACAATATTATAACGTCATGTAATTTTTGTTGAGAAATTGAAATTCATATCGATATGAGTAGTGTGTGCGATTGTGACACCTTTTCTTTTTTTTTAATTTTCAATAGCTATGCCAAAAAATTTTGAGTGTACCTTTTGGACCTCAACTTTGTATCTAGCCCCACCAGTCAAAAATTCCTGCATACACCACTGATTTATCAAAGGAAAGAATGTCCCCCCCCCCCAAAAAAAAAAGATGTTTTTACATAAACTTACTAGTAGAACTAGTAAAACTCATTCTGAAAAATAGTAGGAATACAGATAAGACTTTGTTGCATCATATGACTTTTGGATTCAAGTAACACCATCCATGTCGAGACGAATGTTAAAGGTGTAGGTTCCGATCACATTCTCATCCCCATGGCTCAATCAGAAATATTCCATTTTTAGATGTCAAATGAAAGCCCATGTTTTTCTGATTGTAAATCCAAAATTTCACCTCCAAATTCCAAATAGTTTTTGAGATATAGCAAAAAGTGTAAAGTTAATTGGTATACCTATATTCAATTTCTTACATATTTACATAACAACCCATGGGTTACATACTTTGTTTTGCCTCTGCAGAGTAAACTAGAAGCAAACTGAGGGTGAAACCTCACAAAATGCATTTCAGAAATCAAGGTCAATCAGTTAAAAGTAAATTTTACACATGTTCAAATAGGAACTACACCTTTAATAAAATACTGGAAATAAGAGATTCGAATATACAGATGTAGTAAAAGTGAGACTAGAAATGAAGCGGTCTTGAGTGTAAATAGCTGTCTTGAATGTCAGTGATAAGAAATAGACATACATGCATTGCAAGAAGAGAAGATATCGTGAGTATCCCATCATGCATTGCTTCCTATGGGAAATTTCGTACAGGAAGTTATGAGAGTAGTTAGTAATGAAACATACCGAAATGTAAGATTACAACTATTAACTTTGATTTAGGGGCATTTCATCACTAATTACTCACATGATTTCCTATACAAGCAATCCCATAGGAAGCAATGCATGATGGGATACACACGATATCTTCTCTTCATTGCAAGCATTGAGTGGTTTTGATGCATGCAGCTCTAGCTTTGTCAGCATAATTGTCATTCTTGACATCCTCACCGCGTGTAATGGATAACCCATTTCTAGACGCGACTCACGTGTGACTGGATTCCTAGATGGCTCTGTTAAAGACTTGTTACTTGGAACATTCTGATGTGACCCTAAAGCCACATCCTTTCATTGTTGTCTTATTCTTATTTCTAGCTAATTAAAAAGAAGAGTACAACATAAATGTATGCTGAAAATTTCACTTGAATCGGACCATTTGTTTTCAACATAAAAATCCCCATAGACTACTGTGTTGTAATTACTGTCAGGACAAAATGTGCTTGCATTTTGTCCTGAAAGAATGTCTTGGGGATTGTAACATATATACAGTCAAGGATTTTTGCTAAGTAAAAAACTCAATTTTGATAGAAGTTACCTTGAGGATGAAAAGTGGATCATGAATTGCCCCTTTAATCTGCTTAAATTTGTGAAGATCCCACAATGGAGCTTCAAATCTCAAGTCTTATTCGAGTTCTACAAGGGTCATTCAAAAAGTTCTACATCTTTTACAGCCTAAATATAAGGCCCAATAAATTCTTCTAATTGAGTTTTATGACTAGCTAAAAGCCCAAATATAAGACCCAAGAATTCTTGGGGTTTTCAACAAGGTCTCTGCTCATACTCGATTAGAGGCTTTGTTTGTGTTCTATATTTTAGAGGTGGACCGGATCAGTGCAATGTCCCTTAAGCTGATATCATTCTTGGGTATTTGTTATGATATATTCATCAATGTGGACAGGATTTCTGAAATCAAGGACTACTCTTGTATTCCAGATACCTTGAAATATGGTTTTATACGTCAGTGCATCATTACTAACTTTTGAAAACATTATAAAATCCAATTTGGCAAAAATCATGTCAGCAGAATTTACTAAATAAAGTATTCACAAAGTTTAAATATCATGTAGTGTTCACAGTATCTTTTCTGTTTTAAAACAAAAGATCTTCTTTCAACTTTTATCAAAGATGCTTGTTCCTTTATCATCAAAATACTTAAGAATTTGCTAAAAATCTGACATGCTGTGAACGAAAGGTTTATAACTAGGTCACAGTGTTACATTTTCTTCAATTTCATCGCAAGCTTCAGTTGATGCATATTTAATTTATGCATAATTGCTCTGTAGCAAATCATTTCAATATGAATATTGAATATGCATAAGATTTCAATCCGGATGTATTCAACTATTCATATACGTTGGATAATTTATCTTAAATATGTTTTTTCTGAAGTTACATAAGTTATAGACTAATAACTATGTCGTTGGTTTCATGTTTTTTCTGTTCTGTCAATTTGTTTGGTTAATTCGTACATTTCGCCATCAAGCAGTGGATTAAAAGAGACTTTGTTTGACTTATGCATGCAGTAGTATGTGATGAATGACATTTTGAGGAAATGCATTTGCATTGATGAGGATGGGATTGCTCTAGATTCATGTGTGAATATTCATGATTTAAGAGCCCTGTCAACCCTTTGTTTTCAGAAATGTTTTTGCTCTGTAAACTCAGCAACGGATATTAAATCTAAATAAAAGTATGCAATTCTAGAAGCAGATTTGCATACTGAATATGATGGTTAGATCATGTTTTAGACCAACATGTGTAATTTTTAGTCTTAGGTCCAAAAATCATGTTTTTGGAAAACTAACTAAAAATTTTCTTTGGTAAAATATTGAACCATTTTACTTTTTAGAATCTAGTAAGCAATATCTGGGAATGCATTTCTCATATTTTTTATTGTTGTCTTATTCTTAAAACTATTGCCATTAAACCAAAAATCTCATTTTGCCCCATTTTTTACTATATTTTTAGCAGTATTAAAAAAATGCAAAATTGAGAAATATGTTTCTAGATATTTCTTTCTGGGTTCAAAAAATTATCATAAGAAAATACACTGGAATTATATATTAGATTATAAGATAACAAAGACTTACTGCACCAAATATTTAGTAGATCATTAGAAGTATAAACTGACCCATAACCAGATTTTTCAGAGGGGTAGCAGGATCTTTCCTCAAGTGGGCTTTTAGGCCTTGTATCCATTGGCTGTTCCCCTGTGGCATGTGCCCTTGTTCCATGTGCCATTGTCCCCATTTGTCACTCGCCTGACAGATAGTAAACCTTTGTTTTGCTTATTGGCCATACAGTGACCTTGTGTATGACAGATGTTCCTATATGTTTGGTGTGTGACAATGGGGACAATGAAACACACAACAAGGGGACATGCCACAGGGGAACAACCTTTGGATACAAGGCCTTAGGAGGAAACATGTTCTTCTTGATCACACTTTGACTAATATCAGTGTCTTTTAGTAGTTATGTTAACGTGTCATGTATATTTTTACCTAAAAGATAAACCTATATTTATTTTTTGAGGTAGGTTCTCTTTGTGAGCCTTTTTGTGCTTTTTAGCGGACCTGTTTGTACATTGTTGTCAAATCAGGGGATGGGATGCCTCCACTGCACCTCCCCTGGCCATGGGCTTGATTGACGATCATCAACAGAAAATCATGTAGCTTATTGGGGATTTTTTTAATGTGCTCATCTCACTTATATCTTTTACTCCATGACAAACTTTGGCAGACCTTAAGCTGACTTATGGATGTCGAGTAAAGTTTATCAATATGTCATTTTAATCCTCACAACATGGAATTTGCAGATATATAAAAGGTGAAAATGACCAGAGGCTCACCTTATGGCTGGTTTGAGCTGAACGGTCACAATTTAAAAATTGTTACAATAAAAGCAATTTTAGACAGCTACTTCTAAATGTGTCCCAAATTTATATTGCATACAGGCATAAGATATTTTAAGATAAAGCTCATGTCTATTTTCATTTAAAACATATCATCAGTTAAGATTTGTGCGAAAATTCTATTTTTAAAACGACGGTTGTTTTATCATGTCCTTACACTTGACCAAATGATGTGACTTCAGATGAGTATAAACTGCCACTCAACACACTACCATCCTAGCACTTTCACTGCGTACTCCCACACACTGCGCCAGCTATCCAGCTATAGCACACGTTTTGTTTTTCAGACATGGACACATTCCCTTTGCTGTATGATTTACCACGCCAGGGCACCCTAAGTTACTAAAAAATGGCTCACTGAAGCCAGGGCACCCTAAGTTACTAAAAAATGGCTCACTGAATGCAATTATTTTCATGTTCTTAAATATTCTGTTTTGCCAATTAAACTTGTTGTTCTTTCTTCTCTGCACGCAATCCTAGGTTTTAAATGCAAATCTCTTACCAGCGGAACATTTAGCAATCTTGGTAAGTTTTGACGATGAAATTAGAAATCACCGCTTTCTTGACCCTTTTGCTGGAAAAGTCACAACCTTCTGACAGCACAAATGCAAATCCCAAACCATTTCATTTGTTTGTTTGTTGATAAATTGGTTCCCTGATTAGTTCCACTATAACTGTTCTTTGTAGTTTCATCTTTTTTCATTTTTACTATAATTTCTAGTGTCAGTTAAGTGGAATTAAAAATCACCGCTCTCCTGACCCTTTTGCTCGAAAAATCACATCCTTCTGACATCACAAATGCAAATCCCGAACCATTTCTTTTGTTTCTTTGTTGATAAATTGATTCCACTATTGTTTTGGTAGTTCCAGTTTCTTGTCGTTTCATTTTTATTTTTGATTCTTAGTGTCAGTTTTATTATTTCATTTATTGCACACATGTACTTGTTTTTTAGTTTCAGTATAGTTTATTTTATTTCTACTATAATAATTTTTGAAAGTTTTAGTCCAGTGTATTTCTTTCTATCGTAATTTTAGTTTAGTTTATTTCTATAATAGTTGTTCATTTCATTTCTTCTGAAATTCTTGTTAGTTTTAGTTTGCATTATGTAATTTCTACTGTAATTCTAATTAGCTTAAGTTTTTTTTTATTCCAAATTCTGTACAGTTATTTCCTTTCTACTACATTATAAACAGTTTATTTCACTTATGTCATGTTGTACAGTTTATTTCAATTCCACTGTCATTATGTACAGTTTATTTCATTTTGGATGTCATTCTGTACAGATTTTTTCAATTCCACTGTCATTATGTACAGTTTATTTCACTTTGGATGTCATTCTGTACATTTTATTTCAATTCCACTGTCATTATGTACAGTTTATTTCATTTTGGATGTCATTCTGTACATTTTATTTCAATTCCACTGTCATTATGTACAGTTTATTTCACTTTGGATGTCATTCTGTACAGTTTATTTCACTTCTGCTGTCATTATGTACAGTTTATTTCATTTTTGCTGTCATTCTGTACATTTTATTTCACTTCTACTGTTATTCTGTACAGTTTATTTCACTTTTGCTGTCATTCTGTACAGTTTGTTTCACTTCTACTGTCATCATGTATAGTTTATTTCACTTCAACTATCATTCTGTACAGTTTATTTCACTTCTTCTGTCATTATGTACAGTTTATTTCATTTCTACTTGATTTTTTTGTTTCAATTTATTTTATTTCTACTGTAATACTTGATAGTTTCAGTGTATTTTATTTCTACTGTAATACTTGATAGTTTCAGTTTATCTTATTTATGTTCTACTGTAATTCTTGTTTGTTATAGTATATTTAAGGGGGGAAAGCACATCACTCATTGTTTCATTTTTGCAAATTTATTTTGTACCATAACTTTTGAACAAAGTGCTTAAAGTTAATAAAAGTATACATTTCCAGAAAGGAATTTTCACAAGTTACATGATGGTGATGGTGATTTTTAACCAAAAATCACATTTTTTGAGAAAATCACGAAAAACACATTTTTTGGCCATTTGCGTTTCCAACCAAGCTAAAAATAACATTTTTTGAAAAAATGACCTAGGAATGGGTATTTTAATTTTAAACACCCACTCGCATGTTGCGTCTTTTTTACTTTTTTGGATTTTGGCCAATTTTTTGATTTTCATCCCAAATAAGGTCAAAAAATGGCCAAAAATGGAAAAAAAAAGTGAATTTTTGACCTTATTTGGCATGAAAATAAAAAAAATATGTCAAGTTGTTAGTATTATTGTTTTACTTTTAAGTGTTTTATTTATTTATTTATTTTTTATTATTGTTTTTTTTTTTTTTAGGGTTCAAAGTTCAAGGTTCATTTGATATTATTCAAATTCTTTGTTTGGATTTCAACCTGCTGTGATGCTGATTATCTCAAAGTCTCATTTGTGGACCCCGTTCATGTTTCATCATCATTGTTTGAACATTTGTCTTAGCAGAGGTTTATATCTTCATTCCTTATTTGTTTCATATCTTCATTCCTTATTTGTTTCATAATGTTGCTTATGTGTGTTATTTCAAAACTTACAATAATGGACATCAAAAACCTTTTCATATTGCCCTTAAAGAGTATCGCCAGTATGTATCCACAGGTAGGAAAGCCCAGACTCAAGCACTTACATCCTTTATCACTTACATGCTTTCTTGTGGTACTCTGCTAAATGCATTGCCTGCTATAGATCATTTTTACAGGGTTGATGTACCAGATTCACTCCTTCTATGACGTTTCCTGAAAAGAATAGATTCCCGCCTATAATTTCTGCAAGGTGTTAAAAGTAGATTTATCCTGTGAAGTTTTAAAAACCACATCAACTCCTACCAAATGCCTTCAGATATTATTTCCTGAACAATATTATATCCATATTCTCATTTTACATGGCTTTTAAACTCTTATTCATCACTTTCGAATCCTTAAAATGATATTTCTTTGAGAGTAGATTTCCTGCAACAATTTATGGATTTAAACTTGAAGAATTGTTCTTGTTAAATCCACTTGAATTTTGTTTCATGAAGTGCATAGCTTTTTCTGTATATCATTTCACATGGTTTTAATCACAGATTAATTCTGCAGGGTTTTATGCCAGATTCATTTTTGCAAAATCCCTTTGAAGTGATGAATTGTGAAGGTAGATTCCCTTTATTATTCTGCAGGATTTGACCCTGATTAATTCAAGCCAAATCCCTTTTTAATGTTGTTTACTGAAGAGTAGATTCCTTGCTATCATTTAAAATCAAATTAGTTCTTGCCAAATCCCATTTAAGTGACATATCTTCAAAATATGTTGGATTTAAAAACCTGGATTTATCCCTATCAAATATTGTTTCCAGCATGAGTAGGTTCTTTGCTATCATTTCTGTGAAAGTAAGGGGTTTTCTCAGAGATGCAGTTGCTTAGGACTGCGTGATAATGATTTTTTCATAAATAGTAAAACATCAAAAAAAATCTTTGCATCCATTTTGCGTGCGCAAATTTCAATGCAAACTGAACGCATTCTTTACAAACGTGTTTGGTTAATCACATGCCGTATTGCTGCGTAATATATACGTGGGAAATTATGTAGGCGCAGATGTGCCATTAAAGTAATCAAATTTTATTGAAAAATGCCTGTTTTGTTTTGGTCATTTTTCTTGAAAACTAGCACGGTGACCCTATTTTTTTATGTTGGTATTTGCGACAAAAATTGCTGCGGGAAAATGCTTTGGCATATGTAAAAATTACAAAAATCAATGGAGCAGTTACTATTTTAAAGTACTGATTGACTTTTTTGAGCTTTCCCTAGATACTTTGTGTGGTAAATCAAATAAATTTTAAGGAAAATATATACTTTTTGAAATGTCTGTATCTCAAAAACGAGCAGGGTGACCTATTTATTTTTTTTTAGATTCGTTATCAACACAAATGAATCTACCAAATGCTAAATTTTTAAGAAAATCAATGGAGATTTTGCATCTCTGAGAAAACTCCTTAAATCAGATTTATTCCTGCCAAATCCCTTTCAGTATTGTTTCCTAAAGAGGAAATTTTATACTTTGATTTCTGTAGGAATTGCAGATTCATTCTTGGTAAATCTCATTGAATGAGCTCTCTAGTCCTAGAGAGAAGATATACTTTTGAAGGTATACTATGTGACTATTCACTCTGGTCCTAGAGTAGATAACGTATTTTGACATACGGTCACAGTACCGGGGAGGGTTCCCCCACTCTTATTTTTCTTGAGTTTCTTGCTTAAGGAAACAAGGAGATGTACCGAGATGTACCCGGGTTTTCGAACCCACGACAGACGAATGCATTTGATTATGAGTCCAATGCTCTAACCACTCGGCCACACTCCCCCTTGCTGTCATTTCTGCAATGTTTTAACATCAAGATACATGGCTGTCTAATACCTTCTGTTTCCTTAAGAGTAACTTTTCATGCTATATATTAATCCATTTAAATTTTGTTTCCTGGAGACCCTTTCCCATGGTTTTACAACAGATTTATTCTGCAGGTACTTATACCAGATTTATTTTTGCAACATTGTATTCTCAAAGATAAATTCCTTGCTATCCTTCTGAAGAGTTTTTAAACCATATTCATTCCTGACAAATCTCATTTGAATGTTTTTCAAAAAGAGTAAATTTCCTGCCCTAATTTCTGTGTGGCTTTAAAAAACAAATTTATTTATTTTGTGTCAAAATCCTTTTAAAATTATATATTCTGAGAAGTTGCTATTCTGCGAGGTTTAAGCCCAGATTCATTCCCACCAAATACCTTTCAAATATTGTTTTCTGCCTGAATATGTTCCCTGCTATCATTTCTGCAATATTTTAAAACCAGATTTAATTCATTATGTCCAATTTATCATAAATGTCGTCTCCTGAAAAGAAGATTGCCTTCTATCATTTCTGAAGGGTTTAACATACAGGTTCATTTTGCCAAAATGAATTCTGAAAGGTAAATTCCCTGCTATTATTTCTCCAATGTTTCAAAACCAGATTCATTATAGCAAATCATTTAATAATTTCTTTTTCTGATTACCTGCTATCATCCCTGCAAAATTTAAAAACCAGCTTCATTCCTGCCAATTCTTATTTAAGTGATGTAGCGACTATCTGGAACCTCCAGTAAAGTTACAAGCATTTTTATGCCTCCGCCAGAGGCATTATGTTTTCTGGTTGTCCGTCCGTCCGTCCTTCCGTCCGGGCTCATTTCTCGGAACTGGTGTGGCGTATAGCAATGCAAGTCGGTGGAGTGGTGGTCAGGCTGGCTAGTAACTTTCTCTGAAAGTTTTGGCGCGAAATATGCAAATTTAGTCGTTTTTAAGCAGAAAATATGCGCTTTTTTGTGATTTTAGGGACTTAGAAATTTTCCGAAAGGAGCATTTGCTAAAACTCCACCCCTTCAAAATTTTAACCCCACCTTATTTTGATTGGCGCGTCACATATGCGAAAATCGGCTCGATCGGCCATTTAATTAACGAATACAATGCGTTTAAGATGGCGCTCTTACATGTAATCCTTTATAATTTCATAGATACAATGGGCAATATCTCCTCAACGGAGCAGAATTTTATTTTACGCGTATCTCTGAAACCGCATGCCCTACGTTAATGATATTTGGTGACTGGGTAGACCTGGAGCCAAACTCGATCCAGCAACAATTTCGAAGCAAAATATGCTAATTAAGTACCTAATTTGCATAATTTATGCATGAAATGGTTTAAATGGCATATTTTACAAACTGTCCACCTTACATTCATGAAATTTTGTGGGTAGATGGGGATAGAGCTGCGCTTGTGCCAGCTGCAATTTGAGCGCAAAATATGCTAAATAAGTACCTAATTTGCATAATTTATGCATAAAATGTAGCATAATTTATGCATAAAATGCTTTAAATGGGATATTTTACAAACCGTGCACCCTACATTCATGAAATTTAATGGGTAGGTGCGGATAGAGCTGCGCTTATGCCAGCTGCAATTTGAGCGCAAAATATGCTAATTAAGTATCTAATTTGCATAATTTATGCATAAAATGTTGCTTATTTTTCAACTTTGTCCAATTTCAAAGGTTAAGGTGTCAAATTGTTAGTCATGGACCAGCGATCAAAAGTGTCAATGGTGACCCCATCGTCCGACCTTTCCCTGGAGTTTAAAGGTCAAAAGACAGGTCAAATTTGTCCGATTTCAAAGGTTAAGGTTTCCAAATGTTCGTCTTTGACCAGCGATCAAAAGTGTCAATGGTGACCCCATCGTCCGACCTTAAACTGGGGGTCAAAGGTCAAAAGAAAGGTCAGATTTTCAACTTTGTCCGATATTTCAAAGGTTTGGGTCAAAGGTCAAAAGAAAGGTCAAATTTTTAACTTAGTCCGATTACAAAGGTGGAACGCGGAGGCATTGTGATCGACACTCTGTGTCGAGAACCGCGCGGCCCGAGAACTTTCAATACAAAATATTTGCATATTATTCATATCCTTACAATTAAAATTGTTAGATGGTAAGAACAAAAGTAATTTTGAACAAATAATATTAATTTCTAATTAGGTCATGGCTTAAGCTTTCTAACAGTGAAAGAATGGTGAAAATTGATAAATGCGTTGCAAAGATATCCTTTTTTGAATAATATGGTATGAAAACAGTTCTGTCCAAATGAGCATGCCTCGTCAAATGAGTAAGTACCAATATTGGATTGAATTTCTTGCCAACACCTTGAATAATAATAACACAAACCGATTATCTTGCTCAAGTGATCTGAATGTTATCTCCTCTCCATTTATTAATTTATATATAAAAGATAATTTAGGTGGCCTTTTCAAGTGCAAAACGCCATGTGTGGGGTACTGTCTTAGAAGGGAGTGCTCAGTCATTGTTCAAAATGCCTCAAGATCAGATCACCACAAGCAATGTGCTCTTATTGCTGAGGTTTATTTTACAACCAAATCTCATACAGAAGCTCAACAGAGATTCTGGGTTGCATTCCCCCAATCGCGTGTACCAACCTAAATAAAGAGCAGGATAAACGTTGACTGCGTTCGTCACACATTAGCAAAGAATCCAGAAGTGAGCTCGCAACAAAATTCCAGTTCCAGGTTCAACCGAATATTTAATTTTCAGGACCACCAAGCTCAAACGGCCCTTTTGAAGGCACCCAAAAACAAAAGATAAAAAGATAATGTCATAATTGTGTCCTCAATAAATAAAACATATGCACGACAGTTGGACAGAACTGTTTTTATGCCTTCCTATTCAAGTAAGTGTATCTCTATGACACCTTTTTGAATTTTCCCCATTCTTTCACCATTTTAAAGGTTTATATATGATCTATTTAGATATATACATTTAATGTTCATGATATCTCTTGTTCTTAAAATATGGCTTTCATTTAACCATTGCAGTTTTTTTGACTCACTCGGTATAGGAGTGTACCATTGATGATTCGTGATGAATCCACAGTTGATATTCAAATTAGCGTGTCACACACGACACAACGTTTACCAAAGTTCATTTACGTAGTACACATAAGTCGGAGCACTGCTCAGCGCGCGTCGGGCACATATAGTACGTGCAAAAACCCAGTGCTTGGGAGAAATTGAAAACGTCAAAGCAGCAAACATACACAAACTAGCACTTGCTTCAGATTATACTAAACATTTTTATGAAGATGAGTAGGCCTATATGTTAAAATGAAAACCTTTAGAATTTAATTTGTACGTTTTCAGGAAGATTTTTGTTGTTGAAAGGTATTAGAACATATTCATCGCCAATCAACAATTCTGCATCCGATGCGTCTGCGTATTTTTATCACGCTCAGGTGGATAAAGCCATCCTCATGCATTGTTGTTGATTCGCGATGAACAACTCTGTGTCGTTTACTGAAGGTTTACGGTTGTTGTTCACATTTAAAAGAAGATATAAGGACCTTCCCATTATGCCTGGCTTCCAATGGAATATATTGCACAGATTGCAATGCAAAATTGGGCTGAGGTCTGCGAATTGTGCTATGTTTCATCACTTAAGCTATTCATAAAAACCTGTACAAAATCTCCCATTGGAAGCAAGACATGATGGGAAGGTCATGGTGTCTTCTTTAGAACATTCACTGCCATCATTTTGTCATGGCTTATAACCAGATCAATTTTTGCCAAATCCCTTAAATAATATTTCCTCAAAATTAGATTCCTTTGCTATTCTATGGGTTTCCACACAGCTTTATTCCTGATAAATCTCTTAACTGTTGTTTCCTGATAAATAGGTTCCAAGCTATAATTTTTGTGGTGTTAAAAATCCAGATTCATTCCTGTCATACCCTTAAATGTTAATTTCTTTCTGATTCTCTGCTGTCATTTCTTCTGGGTGTTAAAACCTGACTTATTCCTGCAAATTTGTTAAAACATTGTTTCCTGAAGTGTAGATCATCTGCTATTACTATAAAAGTTCACATTTTTACTCTCAGTAATTTTGTGCATGGCCAATTGTTAATCATTTCACATATTTTAATTTTTGCGCTTGGAAATTTTTCAACATGCATGGTATACATACAGGTAGATCTTGCCCAGATCCCTCTTGACCAATCCCACCACTGATCTACCTACCCTCTGTCTAGTAATTCCAGTGACCAATAAAATCCAAAGATCTACCCAGTTAGTGACTAAGCAGCCGCGGCGCCATAGCCAGATACTAGTACTTGGCTAGAGGAATCTGTTGCCCAATAAAATGCATCACTTTTGTTTTTGATCATATCTCAGAAACCGATAAATAAAAATGGAAACTTTTTTCATAATAGTACAGTTTGGTCTTTCAACGGGGACATTTTGAGCAAAATCCGTCAAACTGTTCTTGAGAAAACGAGAATTTTGTAAGAAGACACACTTTTACTCCATTCCAATGGGTTTACCACAGTAACTCATGTTTATCATATCAATAAAACACATCTTTGGTTACTATTGATCAATTTATTTTAAACTTGCAAAGCAGACACAAAAAGATCACAAAATATGGCATAGACACTAAAATATGATTTTGGTATTTTTTTTTTCAGCACTGAAAGTGGCACCGTTATTCAATGTGTAGGTTTTCCTGTTTTGCAGCGTTAAATGAAAAGAAAAAAAACGAGCTATCGGTTTCTCAAGAAAACTTAACCAAGGCAGAGATTTTCTTAAATAGAAAGTCTATTTTGGACTCATTTGTATTGTCTGAGTTTTAAGCTTTTTTTTCATTTAAAGAAAATCTTTATGATTGTCTCTTCCTCTACATGTATTAAAAGTACAGTGGAAACCCGTTAGTACGAGATCGCCGGGGCCAACTCCAAAAGCTCGTATTAAGCGGAGCTCGCATTAAAAATATATCTGACCGTAACTATTATGATGATGAAATTAAAATTTCAGTGGCATATCGTAAGGTTTGAAGTAGCAGTAACGGGCTAATTTGACATTTCCTTTTGTGTCACCAAGTAAAACTGATTAACTTTGGACACCATTTGCAAGTTGAAGGAGCCGGATTTTGTTCAATGTAATAAGTTTTTTAGTAAAAATGGTTTAGATTTATCATAAATACCATTTTTTGTTTGCATGTCCGTGCAGTATTTGCTAAAAGCCAAGACGTTTGATCGCCGCTTTCGAAAGATCGCTAACCAAAGCAGTGAATGCGCAATATACTGACTAGTCAATCACGTACGACGCGGTGGAATTTATACGTCGACGTATGCTTTTTGTATCATCGTAACTCAAACAAAGCAGCTATCACGCTGTCGTCTTTTCGCATTGCTATAATAGATAAACATTTAAAGCTGCCTTATAACTTTAGGAACTAGAAACACTTTCCTCGCACGTGGTTTTAAGCGAAGTGAAAAGAAGAGCCTGGGAAAGGAATATTGGACAGAGAGCAACCTTTAAAAATGACCTCGCATTATCCGTCGAAAAATGAATGATGAATGAAGCTAGGGACTGACGGTAAGTGCTCTTACTATGCGGAGCTCGTATTATTCACCTCGTACTTAACGAACAGATTTGTGTTGTAAACAATGGGGAAAAGTCGGGACTGAGAGTTGCCGCTCGTAATATACGGGTTGTCGTTTTAAGCGATCTCGTACTAAGGGGTTTCCACTGTATAACATTGTCAACATATTAAAAAATCAAAATAATAAAGCAGTTATTCTCTTCCTCATGAAAAGTGGAATGCCTGTTGGTCCATGATCGATAGCTCATATTGAATAATTTTGGTACAGTTTTTAAGTAAATTTCAGAGATTTCAAGCACTTCTGCTTTTCACATGTCCACAATCAGTTTCAAGGCACCTTTGTGTTAATTATCACAATGTTCCCGGTCCAATGTGACGTTCTAAATCCCGGTCGATGAAGGGAGTCGAGTGTGATCAGACAAGCTTTCAAGTTTAAATCAGGTTTATTAAAATTCTAAATTTTCTGTTGCTGTCGTTTTGTAGTAAATCTCCTGATGGTGTTTATCCAAAAATGAAATGAGTTTTTCATTTAGAGTTGGCCTACTACTGTGATGACATGGTCATTTCAGATAGTTGCAAATATGAGTTACTGTGGTAAACCCCATTGGAATGGGGTAAAATTGAGTCTTCTTACAAAAATCTAATTTTCTCAAGAACGACTAGACGAATTTTGCTCAAAATTTTACCGATGAAAGACCAAACTATATTAATTATTATTATGAAAAAAGTTTAAAATTTTTGTCCATTGGTTCTGAGATATGATCAAAAACAAAAGTAATGCATTTTTATTGGGACACCCTGTATACATATCATCCTTTGTGGTACATTTATTTTTGCAATCAAATTGAGCATAAATAGAGCAAAAATAAATGTAGTGCAAAAAATGCCACCCAACCTGTATTTAATTTGTTCTTGATTTCCAAATAAGATTCATTCCTGCAAAAGAGCTTGGAATGTTGTTTCCCTTCTACAGAGCACATATTGCTGCAGAGGTTTAAAACACACACGCTTAATTCTCACGATGTCCCTCTTTATAGAATAAATTCCTTGCCACCATTTCTGTGGGGTATTGAACCCAGATTAATTCTTGCTGAATCCTTGCTGTTTCCTTAAAAGCAGACTCCCTGCTATCATTTCTATGGGGTTTTTCAAACAAATATTATTCTTGCTAAATCCCTTTTAAATTTTGTATCTCAACAAGTAGATTCTTGCTGACATATATGAAACCTGATTTAATTCTTCCCCAATCCTATTGATTGTTGTTTCTTGAAAAGCAGATTCCCTGCATTTCTGTGGTAAAAACAGATTCATTTGAAAGGGTATATATACCCTGCTATAATCTGGTGGGGCATTTCATCTGTAGCGCAAACTAAAGTTGCTACATTATAGTACGTTTTTGCCTAAGGGAAGGCGTCAAAATAGGATACACGGCTTTCCTGAAGGATCCTTTTCATCCCGATTTTTCGGGATGTATTGTTCTCAGCCCGACCGTCTTATCTTTCAGCCAGGATATCGCGGGTTCCTGTGGCAGTCCACTGCGAGTTCCTGGACCACTTAATGCATGTAGACACATTGAGAGAATACCCTTTAAGTA
>JXSR01S040177.1:2408-22983 GCA_000969725.1 Ophiothrix spiculata | reverse complement strand
AAAAAGGGCAACGTCACATACCATTTTTGAAGGATATACAAAAAAGATAATCGTTACAATAAAAAACAAACGGTATTTATGATTACCATCAAAAGTAGGTACGGTAATCGCCACAAATTTAATGTATATTTCTTTTTCTTATTTGAATAAAACACATCGTTTTAATTCATATAGCTTGCATCTGAATATAAACGAAAATTGATTTTCGAAGGAAATTAACGTATTTTAAGTCCTTTATGGTGTTATTCTATATCGAAACGATGTCCTCTTGCGCAAAATCGTATAAAAAATGTTTGAGCATTCCTGCAGTACATTATTACCTTGAAGTTGTAAAATTCTGGATTTCATATGTCATCATTTTTTTTCAAACTAAATTGATTATTAAAAAAGTTTTGGAAGTGTCAAATAAGTCATGCCGCAAGGACATTAAACATATTCAGTTAACATGTATTGACAATTGCAACCAACGAAATTGACGTGTTATATATGATAGTTAAATATATCTTATATATCGTAATCTATATCTTACATTAAAGTTAATAGAGTATAACTTGTCGCGTTGTATGGCAATAAAAATCGCGTTAATTGACCAACCTTGAAAAAGCATATTTTAATGGTCGAATGCTGTATGTGTAACGTTGGAAGCTTTTAAGCATCATTTACAAGCATTTAAACATCATTTACATAGAAGTCTAAAGCAAACTGTATATTTGGAAAGATTACAAAAATAACTAGAGGGTCGCTTCAAAATTTAGCGTTGTGTGGCAATAAAAATCGCGTTAATTGACCAACCTTGACAAAGCATATTTTAATGGTTGAATGCTGTATGTGTAACGTTGGAAGCTTTTAAGCATCATTTACAAGCATTTAAACATCATTTACATAGAAGTCTAAAGCAAACTGTATATTTGAAAAGATAAAAAAAAAACTAGAGGGTCGCTTCAAAATTTACCCGGGGCTGACCACCCGAACCCGGTGGTTCTTGGCGGTTACCATTGTTGAGTGTCGAAGGTAGGTTTACACTCGTCGTCCTGAGCCTTTTTTGTAACACGTCTTCCTGAGGATTACCCCCCTTTGATTTAAAAATTGGGACCCCAAAAGTTATATTGTTTGGCACTATATTATAGGGAGGGTCTCCTCTTTTCATTGATACCAAGATCATGGAAGTCAGTCAAGGCGTTAGGTAATTACGACATCACAAAGTATTTCCAGACCGAGAAAATCGACCTTTGGCATAAATGGCCAATTTTAGATCGCTATAAAAGTTCTAAATGTTCGGATTTTTTGCTAATAAATGAAGGAATCAAAAATTCTAACATGTCCTGTAAGTTTCAAGTTTATAGCATGCAGATATTTTTCAAATTTTGCGAAGTGGCAACCACACCCCCCCCCCCCTACCCGCCGACTTTGACGGCCTACCCTAACCCCACCTTAAGTGGTACCCCCGATTGTTTTCGTCAAAATGACTGCAAACAATGTAAAAACAGTTACCCGAATGCTCAGGGTCGCTTTGTTTCGCGTTTTGGTGCAATCGGCGATCATCCGTTAGACGGGGGTACCCCCCCTTAGGAAGACGAGGGTTAATGATAATTATGTAGTATGAGTGTCAACTTAAAATTAGTTAATATAAACACCTCACAAAAGATAAGTGAACAGTCAGTCTGACCCCCATAAATCCAAGAATGAGCCCTCAAATTCAATCAATATTGACATATATGAAAAATTTGTAATCTCAGCTAATTATTGACTACAAATTTGACATCAAAACCGTTACCATTCTTTTACACCAACCATTTGAAATTTTGATCTCGGTTATCATTTCTCACACAGGGTAATACGCTCAATACACATTAATGGTTCAGCTCTACTCACATTTAATGCACCGCCCAGAAAAAAATATTTACAGCATAACAAAATGCGCGGGGATTTCAATTTCTATTCGTTCTGCATGACCAAGAAATGTCAAGTTGAAATGTGAGGAAAATAAATAACCTGCGAAGTGTAAACTTTTCGTCTTGTTGATTTGTTGAGATGGTTACAAGAAAAGACATAGCAAAGTTCTTGAATACACATCGTTATGGTTCTCTCAATTGCTTCAAGAGTGAAAATAACGCGGCTTTTAAATATCGAAAATTGACAATTTCAACATTCAAGTTCTAAATGGATGTCATACATCTTACATGAACTTATGTGTTTACTTCATTAATGCTTAAGTAAAAATTGTTTACTTTTAAAAATCATTTCATTTTTATGTGTATAATTTAAAAAAATCAAGATAAGGCTTTTTTGTCTAAGATTAAAGCGACTTGATAAAACGAAAATAAAGGCTAACCAATTCCACTGAATTAAAAAGGATAAATAAACAGGTGCTTAAGTTGGTAAAACAGTTCAGATTGACACGCATTAGACAACTTCAACAGCTCTGTACTCTACGCAACATGAAAAACATCGATCATCTATCGATTCCACTAGAAGCATTGTAGTGATGTACTATGATAACACTGCGGGTATATTTAAAATATGAGAAATGAAAACCGAGCTGAATTTTTTAAACGACTGGTGTAGAATGATGGTAATGATTATTATGTCACGTTTTGGTGTCAGAATTTAGCTGAGATTGCATATTTGTTTATATATGTCAATATTGATGGAATTTGAGGGCTCATTTTTGTATTTGTTGGGATCAGACTAACTTTCCACTTATCTTTTGTGAGGTGTTTAGTTTGATAACATACATCGAGAAGTAATGAGTTTTTTTACTATCAACATGGTTCCCAAATCTCAGATAAATTTGGAGTAAATCTTTTAGGTTATGGCAACGCAAATGTTCAATAAGGCGGTTATCGCTGATAAACAGTGCTTTTCAATTAAGTGAAAAACATTGATTGCGATAAACTATGTTTATCTCTGGATAAAAACGAAAATCCATTTTTTTGGTGCAGGATACATACTAATAGTTTATTTTAACCCATCATTCATTCATTCATTCATTCATTCAGACAGTTTTATTTTCCATATCAATATTTACAAACATATTAAAAAATGTACATAAAAAAACAAACAGATCTATATGGGGATGTGATTGAAAGACCAGGAAGGCCTGGTGTTATCACAACCCTGAGAAAAAATAAACAAAACAAATACAAAAACAAAGAAACTACAAAAGTCACTTATGCTCCAAACAAAGATTTGCTTATGATAATTTGATTTGAGGTGACACTTCAGTTGTAAACGAAAGTGTTTTATTGACTTTGATTTTTTTATTTTGTGATCAATTGCATTCCAAAGAATGGGTCCAGACGTTTTTATTGATTGATCTGAGAAAACCTTTTTATTTCTCGTTGGAATAAAATCATTACGGTGTCTAGTTTGATATTCATGTAAATCTCTATTTTTTCTATCGAAGCTCTCTGGCAAGCGATTTGAAGAAAACTTATACATGAAAATACCAACTTCAAGTTTAAAAGTATCATAAACATTTAAGATATTACATTCTTTGAATAATGGAGCAGAATGGCTTCTATAGTGACTATTTGTGATCGATCTTACAGCCCATTTTTGAAGTTTATATACTTTATCCAAATAACTTTTGCAAGTATTTCCCCTAATTAAAACATTGCAATTAACATAGGGTAAAACTAATGTGCAATACAATGTATACAAGACTTTTTTAGGTAGAGAATACTTCAGTTTATTGATGACACCAATATTCCGAGATATTGTTTCCGAGATACCATCAATGTGGTTTTTCCATGTCAGATTTTCATCTACAATGACTCAAAGTAATTTAGTTGTAGTTACTTTCTGTAGTTTTGTTTTATTTAGCTCAACAAAGATATTAGCATCGTCTTTTGTATTTCTATGGTGAGTTCCTAAAAGCATATAGTTAGTCTTTATGGCGTTTACTGAAAGTTTGTTTGCGTTAAACCAATTGGTTACTTCTTTTGATTCATTATTCAAAACATTAATATTACTAGCAAGATTTTCATTAGAGTACAAAATAGTGGTATCATCAGCAAGCAAAACGAATTTAAGAATTGATGAAGTATTAACAATATCATTTACATACAAGATAAACACAAATTAACTTTTCGAGATTAGATTTCTTGTTATTATACATTACATATTGTTTCCTATCACTTAGATAACTCTTAAACCAGTCTAGAACAAGAATTGTTGATTGTTTTTCTTAGTACGCCCAATGATTGTATTGATCATATTCCATGTTTTTTCATATTTCCTTTATTTTCTTCAAATGTTTTAAACATGTAATTTCGTTTAGCTTTCCGAATGAGATTGTTTAATTTATTGCGATAAGTTTTAAATTTTTGATTTCGTTGTTGATTTGGTTTTTTATGTAATCTTTGTATAGTTTATATTTTTTTAATGTTTTTTATAATTTTTTATAGAATCTATGGCACATAAACAGAATTACTTCCGTATCATTTTCTTCTCTGATTATGATAGGATACTAGTATTTGGTTTCAATAAGTTGTAACCACACTCTCCATGTACCTAAAGTGCTTTACTATCGAATAAAGCGTAATACACATCAAGGGCGATGTCAGGATATATTTGAGTAGGATTATTCACACTGAGTCCGGGACTGCGTCCTCGTTTTTGTGATTGGAGCCACTGATCACGCAATCAGCCAAAAAACGCTATCCAGCAACCATTGAGAAATGGTAATCAAATGAGCTATGCCGTATATGGGGATAAAGTGTCAGGGGCCTTACTCTGTGTGTTTATCATGAAATAAAATAAAGTGTGTACGAATACAATCGATGCTCTGTAGCACATGGATAGTTTCTGACATGTGGCAAATCAGAGAATTATGAATTGTATTTAATCATAAGTGAGTTCTCTAACACACTAGCAACAAATGGCTTCAATGCCCAATGTCCGTTTGTTACATTTTACATAAGGTGTTTGCAGTAATTAAAACAATAATAAAAGCAGAAGCAAATAAAACAACAAACAAGTGATATTGGTTATAAAATGAAACAAATAGTGTAAACAGTTCGAAAAAATGATTTAAATGGTTTTATTTCGAGACTCGAGATCATTCCCATGAACTTGACTAACGTCATATTGTAGTTATTGGGAACCTTCCATGAAAGGAAACATAAACTATCATGAAGTATTTTGACTTTATTATCAAACATACCAACGGCAAATTTCCGGGTGATATTTTGCTTAATATGTTAGATTAAAAATAAATTTTGCTTGCAAATAAAATGAGAGTGTAAAAAACAATCACCTATACGACCCTTTGGCTTTTGCAACGAAATGCTAATTTAATGCTACGCTAAGGTTGTAATGATCATTTTGCTGTCAGATTAATAAAAAGTACGATTCTGTTTGATTGTGTAAAGACTATTTGTCCTTGATTTTTTTTTACTATAAATTATAATGATAACATTTTCAATCAGTAAATATTCAGGAAAAAAGACATTGAATAAACAGATCGGTTTCGAAAGACAAGTTGCAAACCGTTTCTTAGAGTGAAACAACCTCGATGGTTGTAATATCATCTTTCAATGACTCAGCGAATTAGTCTCCCTCACGTACAATTCTACGATGATTACTGAAAGGAAAGGACTTCAAGATGATATGAAGGTAGAAACAAGAAACACCTATTCAAAATAACATTAAATGCTTAAGTCCTTTTAACGAACGAGATGGTGGAATATAACAGTTTTGCGTACATAAGGAATGAAATCTTTCGATTATACTTGAAAATAGACCACTTTCGTATGTCCATTAATGCATCTTTAAAGTACCGCAAACTGCGCAGTCGAGTTATGCGCAATGCGCAGAACTTCTAACATGGTAGACTGAGCAAAATTACGTCACAAGGTCCCGTATTTGCGGTACTTTCAAGATGCATTATGGGACACACGAAAGTCGTCTAGTCGCCTTATTATTTCATAAGGTACAGAAGCCTTATTATTTCATAAGGTACAGATAATTCTACTTTGTTACAAATGTGACAAATTTTATGCTTGGTACTTCTAATTGAATCACAAATAATATTGTATACAATTTGCGGTGTTTTGTTTGCCAAAAATGGCTGAGCAACTCGACTCCAAGATATTCCAATTTGAGATCTGTACTTATTAGAAAATAAAATAACAAAAATATAATAATAAACCTGATTTCCAAACCGGTTCTTCTACGATGTTTATTTCAACTCGTAGTTATATAAGTAACAAAATAACGTGACTGTTCTTGGCTTGATTGGTAAAAGTTTGTTTTACTCCATTACAAATCTTATTCAAATACACCTTTTCCTTAAATCTATATTGATGAAATAGTACCATCAGGTGTAACAACAAGTTACAATCAGTATTTGTGACCTACATTTGCAACCCCTGGGGAATTTGTTATTTAGATATGGCTCACACTTGATTAAAAGGATTCGAAATTTCTCAAAAACTCTGTCAACCTCTTACCTATTTTATTTTGATTTATACTTTTAATGAAAAAACGCACTTTTATCTTAATGAATAGTAAATTTTGTACTCTGAATTGATCTTTTTGATTTACTTTTCCAGTGAAAGTAAGTCAATTTAACGTTTGTAATAGTTGACGGGTTATACAGTACACAGTATGTATAAATTCTCAAATAAAAATATAAAAAACTTAAAACATTTTAAAATGTTACCCTACTTACGATTTAATCCGGTTCGTTAATTGTACAGAAGTTAACTTTTTTGTACACGAAGTGGTAAATATAAGGAACTCCCATTACAAAAATTCATGTAATTTCGATTGACCCATCCAGAAGTGGTTGTCACAATTTTTTTTTTGTAGGAGTAATAAGAATGATTTCATTGATCAAGGAAAAATGCTTACATTTCACCTTGTGTTGAACAATAGCAAAAAGTTGTTTATAAAGCTGTAAATAGCTGCTGTTAATATTTGAGTCTTTGAACACATCTCTTAAAATCTTAGTAATACCGAAAGTGAAAACGTTTCCTGAAACGAAATGCTTGTGAAAATTAAGGAATATTGAAATGTGTTTGACATTCATTTTAAATATAAAACTCATTATAAAGTATTGAAGCTTACTTATGGGTTACAAATTATGACGATTTATGAAACACTTGCTTTACCTGATTGAGTTTTTAAGATACAATGTTTAAAGTATAATTATTTCATATCTATAAAACAAAATAAAGATGTTCTCTTTTGCATCAGTTTGATTCAAGGTCGTTCTTAGCATACTAAAGGACCTAAAAGAATGCTCCCTATTCCATGTAAGAATTTAACATAGAATATTAAACCTCGGAGTAGTATACCAATAGAGCCTAGAACCGACGAGAAGTTAAAGGGGTTGCATGTGATATCATTACCCTTCCCTTTAGCTAGTCTGTGATGTTATTGTCCTTGACGGCAGTTGTGGCTAAATGACGTTAGTTCTCTTCTGTCTGAGTTTAATTCAGTTAGTCAAGATTTAATTTCCAACTTTATTGTTAACATTCGTAACGACTGAGACTTTAGGTATAAGAATCATTGGATGTTTTTTTTTTTTCAAATCAGCATTTATACATTTAAGGCCAAAGGTTGCATTTATGTCTGACAGATATCTGAATAAAGTAAAAGGACAACCTGCCTGCCCACATTTGAAATGCCAAATGAAACACCATTGTAAAAATCTATATATTCCTTTTTGAAATATGAGACCGTTCATCCAAAACAAGCCATAAATTCAGTCCCTTGCCGTGTTAACTTGTTTAAATATTTGCATAGACCATGTAAGAAGGATTAAAGTAACACCCTAATGAACTTCACTTGATTTTCAGAGGTATAGTTAAAAGGTTGTCAAGGAGTCAAAGGTTGTCAAGGAGTTAAATGTATAACTGAGATAAAAGGGTTCAAAGATCAGTAGCCAAATATTTTATATCGATTGTCCTCAAAATATACAGATATATTTTACATTTTCGATCATTTTTGACATTTTGCTGGTGTTTTGAAGTAAACACACAGATTGTGAATCTGTCGAAAAATGTTCGCAAAATGAAGCTTGCTGTATTAACGGCTTGTTTGGGATGGATGGTTACATATGTCTGTACAATATCCTGTACTTTATTCATGTATGACTGGCATCAATCTTTGCATTATGGAAACCCAACACAAACAAAATGCAAGACGAATAACTCTCATTATAATGGCCAGTATATACTGACAGTATGTATGTTTATTGATAAGAAAATCTTCTTGATCATATTCAAATGAGTGGTGCTCTGGCATAATGAGCGGAAAGTCGCGATTTTCAAAATCGAGTTTATGACATATTTTAATTCACTATAATCTCAGTTGTAGAATGATATATAATATGTCATACTTTCTTTCTGCAATCTTCATTTAGAGATCGAAATTCAAGGCAGTTCACTCAAAATCTTGCAGTTAAAAATGGTCACACATCGATTTTTAAGCTACTGATTACTATAGTTTATGATAGCAAAACGCGATCAATTACCCGTGAATAATTTCACTTCCCGGCATAATTGAACTTCAAAACATGAGGTTTAGATTAACACTTATGCATTATTGTGTTTTATGTCAAAAAACGAAATTTGATCTTACAATTTTTACTTTAGCAGCCATTTATTTTAAATCTTCAATCGCGTCTTTCCGCTCATTTTGCCAGAGCACCACTCAAATAACTACAGCAAATGTCGATCTCTGCAAGGTCGTGAACGTAAAAGTGTATGAATGGAATGGTTCATATAGAGGATGCATTATTAAAACCCAACAACCAACAATAGAACAGTGTGGATGTTAAGTATGAATTCGGGTTCATACCGATTACACACTAGTTTTCAATATCTAACTATCTAAGATGAGACGTCAACAGCAGCGTAAAGCATATTTCATAGCTTCATCTCTTGTATTTCCTAATTGAATCCTAGCATCTGTGGATCAGGTTATAAACAACGATCTTGTTTTGAAACAAACAACTTAAAGAAAAGAAAAACAAAATGAAAAGACATCGCTTAAGGTATTTTTAGCGGATTTAATCTAGATCTTTATGCGGTATGATGTCATTGAACACAAATTATGCAAGAGCAAAACTGTTTATAATCGATAAGCAAGAATGTATTTTTATTAAAAAGGTGTAATATTTCGGGAAAAGTAATGTTTTTCTATTCAGGAGAATTAGCTGGTTTATATATGAAGATTTGACTTGCAAAACGGCTTAAATCCATTTTGCACTTTTTGAAAAAAGTGCTAGGACATCAGCATGTGTCGCAAAATTCCTAATAATGATTTTAGTAATTCTTTACTAATATGTCTTTAAAAATAAGGTATAATCTAGATAATTCATTTAATAGTTTTTTTATTAATTTGCTATTGATTTTTTGTTGAAAATGGATGTAAGCCGTTTTTCGGGACAACTCATCAAATTTTAACTTATGAACCACCTATCTTCCAAATTTTCGAAAAATTTTGTTTTCAATTCTTTTTAGGCTATGATATACTTTGTAAAAACCAAATATCAACATCTGGGCATTTAATGAAAAAGTTACCATTTATGGGCATTATGTACTTTTATGCCCAGATATGGTCATATTTTGACATAAAAGTAATATTTTCAGGGTTTTAATCCACTTAGGGAGATTTTTTCAACAAAATGTTTTGCTAGGATGCACAAGTTAACGGTCTGTAAGAGTCTATCAAAATTCATTTTTGAAAAACATGGTCTCTAAGCCGTTTTGCAATTCAGGTCTTATATCAACGTGTTGCTATATCTCAGTATCGTCAGGAGATTCATAGTTTCTCTTTGGACATTAACTGACTACTGAACAATATGTGACCCGTCATATCGAAAGGTACCTTAAGGGTCCCAAATTCAAAATGGATTGTTTGGTCTCATGTACATTACAATGTTGTATTTTTCCTTTGTTTATATAAATGTAGCAGTTTTTGTCTTGTTCAAATGCTAAATTTACACGTAAATTATACAAATGACTATAGTAATCGAGTAGCTAAAACTGTAGAAATAAAACTTAGGCAATACAGAGCTCAAACCGGATGATCTCGGGGTCGTTTTCCTCGACCGATTTTGGCTGACAAAACACTGCAAGTTTATTACAATATTATTTAAAATCAACACCATAGTTACGGGATATTAGTTGTAATTTAATGAAATGTTTTGAAAGAAATATCCAGCATTTTTCACAATGTTTGGGTCGACTTATGTTTCTCAATGTTACGGAATGATACGTCTCATTTTGACCCAATTAGTTGGAGTTTATTTTATTCTATTACAAGTATTACACAAATATACATTTTCAAGTAAAGTCAAGTAAGAAACAAACAATAAAACGTACAAGGCGTAAAAACAGTTTGAAAATCGTTTTTTTTTTACTTACATTTGTATTTTTATGGAATTGTTATTTTTAAATGCATTACGCCTGATTGAGAAGATTTTGAGTTTATTTGCTGACAACCTCTTGACAGTTTTATTATATTATATATGTTTAAGTGGAAACTGTACTTTTACCAATGTAATGATTTTGGAGTTGATCTTTTTGTTTAACTTACATTGTATATTAATTTCAGCAAGCAAAATATTACACAAGATGCACAGTACCATTTTCTAATTATTTAGAGAGTTCGACAAGTAAAAAATGAAAAAATTTCCAGCTTTTCATGACTTTGAATTCACTAGATGTTATTGCATTAAAGTGATCGTGACATTTTACAGCTGGACATAGCACTAGGAAGTATTGCTACCAATAAGTAGTACTACCAATTAAAGTCTAAATGAATATATCAACATGATTATCTAGTGGTATTCACAGTTTTTAAAACAGGTAATATACGGTAGATCTATTAGGGATAGGGTCCTTGGGAGCAGTCATACGTTTTCGGAGGGTAGTGTGTGGTCTAAGGACTTGCAGATACGGTGGAAGGGAAAAGATGAAAGTATTGTTGACCATGTTTTCTGACAGGGCTTCGTGTATTCTTGGCGTGGTTATTAGGTCAAATGGGTCAAATGTCCGGTAACAATAACCACAGTTGCCCAAATCACATTTTAATATGGTTAAGTTCTTTAGTCATTCTTCGCGATGGTTTAACAGCCGTTCCAGCTGATTAGTTAAAAGTCTTATGACAGATAGTTTGTGAGAGACAGGGTTGTGTGAATCAAATTCCTGTTAGCTGGGTTGAGATTGCTATGGAATGTGATACGGTGTCAATATCATTTCTTCTGATCTTTGTTTTATTTTGTTTCACGAGTAAACTTTTTATAGGGATTTGGGATATAATGTACATGATCGGATCAGCATTTGGATTACACAGATGCCATCACCGTTGTGGGCCCAGACCTATTAAGTGATATGGTCTTTTTGGAAAGCAACGCCTTCGAAGTTTTCAAATAACGTTCAAATCCACTGAATGTGAATTACATATATAAGATACCTTACTTTTTTTACGTTTAATTTTTGACAGAACTTTGCCGAAATTTTTTTTAACATGATTTAAATGCTACATAACTTTACTTCATTTTTGCAAATGTTCAATGCAACATATATATCATATGCCAAGATGATGTTTGCGCGTGTTTGTATCTTGTATCTCATAAGCTGAAAAACACCTGCCTTTTAGCAATTTATTTGAAATTACCTGGCATAAGTTATAAGATATAAAACTCAATTTATCAATGATGAGAATCATCTCTTAATTTGTTGAAGTAACAAAATATTGCATTTGTAAATACACAAAAATCTGTCCCGTCTAACAATTGGGTAGATTTATGTGTAATGATTATTTCCTCTTTTAATTTACTTTCAAATGCAATGTTTGTTCCTCCAAGGAATTCAACAACGATTCTTATAACTATATTTTTAACTGAAACACCTTAAAGTACACATACAGACTCAACGTGAATTAACACAAATAGAAGAGTGTCTACTTTTGACGTGTAGTATTTGACAGTACATTATTAACCTGAAATGTTAACAAATTTCAAAGATGTATCAAGCTACACGTATTAAAGCTTTACTTCATTTTTTCTAATTTGCAATGTATCACATGTATTTTGTGTCAAGATGACGTTTGCACTTATTTGTGTCTTGTGTTTCATAAGCTACATAAGTTGAAAACACCTGCCTCTCAGCAATTTATGTGAAATTGACTGGAATAAATGACTTGGGATGTAACTCATCTTATTAGTTTAGAATCACTTGTCATGTCTAGGGAATTGAAGAGGATAACCCTTACTCATCTAGCGCAGTGATTTATTATCATAATTTTCTATTTTAAAGAACAAATCGTGTGGTAACACTATCATGCATAGCAAATGACATCAATTTGAACATGCTTGTTCTATAGTCTTTACATTATAAGCATTGCAGTTACAGCTTTCTTAAAATAATATATATTTTTTGCCAAGGCAGGATATTTTTAAAGTTTGACATTATAAGACATGTAATACTACAGTAGAAAATATACGTTAAGATATCTTACTTGGTGCTTCGGTTATACCTCAAACATTTGTCATTCATCTGCAAGTCCAGTTGCTTATTTTGTCTGCAATTTTGTTTACTTGGACTATTCACAGGCCTCATTAACCTTCAAGTTCTTCCCTTTGTTATTTTTCAGTTGTAATTTTCTATATGTGCTATTTTTTTGTAATTAAAATAAAGAATATATGAATATGAATATATGAATTAATACGAATATTTTATACACCAGTCTTTCAATTTTAATCTCTTGAGAGTCAATAGAGAGGTTCATAAGCGTGGGTTAACAAATATTGTCCAACGTCATTCAAAACTGGGACAAATAAGTACCCTGCACTATTTCCGATCTTGAACAACAACATGAATAGTTTAAACTGAATAACATGCAGCTGTTTTGTTGACCCAGAGGTGGACATACTAACAGACGAATCTTTTATCTATAGAGTAGCTTATTTTGGAAAAACAATCAAAATTTAAATGTATTGAAATAATATAAACCTCAACGTTAGGCAATAAAAGAGGATGTCAGTGATTTAAATGTATTGTGACGTATAATTCCAATTTCATCAACATTTAAAGAACGTTTCTATCTGTTCGATATCCATGATCGATTGCCGTAATACGCTTTTCTCCTATGCAGTTAACAAACTCGTTACATTTTACAATTAAACTGACAATAAAGTGTACAGCTATTTGCTTTACTTATCTCATAATTTCCTATAATTTCAAGTGTGGTAATCACACACAATAAACATGAAATTAATCTATTTTAATGCAGGCGAACTTAATTTTGCTAATATTTTAACCATGTGCTAGAATATAATACCCTGTTGATTAAGGTAAACAAAGCATGTGTGGTATTAAAATGACGTTTCGCTAATAGTTTCATTGTTCTGTAACAAAACCCTCCGTGTAAAGCAAAGCGAATTCCGACAAAAAAAAAAACAGAGACAAACAACGTCCTTTCCAATGTCATCCCTTTATATTTACAGTCTCTGCGTTTGTTGATAAGAAAATCATGCTCAAATAACTACTGCAATGTCTATTTCTACAATGTCAAGATTCTGTATAAGTCTATTCATGAACAATAAGAAACAATTGGCATTAAGTAAATGTTGTGTTATTAAACTGCAGTGTGAGTGTATGCTTGTAATAATGTTTTATTGAAAATTCAAACAAACGAATACCACGTCTATGGCAGTTCAGGTCTATGTCAAGTAATATAACTAACTTGGTGAATTACTTGACAAAACCAAGACGTACAGTATATGCCATATACATTTTCTTGAATATGAAAAATACTACACTCTGAGAACGCCAGGATCAAATATATGAGTAGTTTTCCGGATCACCTTATAAGGATCATTTTTGATCAATTGTTGGATCGTTTTGATCCGTTTCCAGATAGATATCAACAAACGGATCAAGTTTACCTTGATCAACTTTGATCAATTACCCAGCTAAAACCAACATCGGTTTTCGATCGCCAATCTTGGCATTGGCATTATCTTACTAAGCAATATTGGGCTAATCTTGGCATTCTATGGGCATGTTGTTATTGGCATCACATTGGCAACCTAAATTGGTCCAATATTGGTACAAAATGTTGATAGGATATCATAATGCCATCGTAAAGATTAAACACCACAGAAAATATATACACTATATTATAGTCCATGATACTACACCTCAATCAATGGCAAGACTACTACAGTTTGAGACACTTTAATCCGTTTCAGCATCATTTTGACAGAAATATTTAATCCTGGAGAAGGAACATTTGATTCAGTTTGATCCTGAAGTAGGATCGCAAGCAACATTTACATCCAATTAAGGGTCATGATTTTGATCCGTTTCAGTATCATTTAAGAAAAATATTTGATCCCATTTTGGATCAAACTTTTGATCCTGCTTATCGGATCACTTTGATCCGGAAAGGGTAAGCTCATATTTGATACCTAAAAAGGATCAAAATTGATCCTTTTTGTCTCATATTTGATCCTGGCTTTCTAAGAGTGTAGTAATACATTTTATTAAACAGTAGCTGCTACACACAGGAATAAAAGTCTGTGTAATTGAACAATTAATATGGGTTATTATGCTTTACTGACTCCTTTAACCTTAGTTTTACAAACGCGAATAAATACCTTTAATAATGCTTTTCTGATACATCAAACCTTTCCTTAAAATAATAATAATAACAATTATTCCAAGTATAAACCGCTTTTTCCGATTGAATATCGGGTCAAAGCGCTTATGACAATTATTACATTACCAATAGAATACGGTCAGCTGCCATTTACAATTTCCTTGATATCGGACGGCGCTACTCGATTATAGTCCTAGTTACCCATATAACGTTCGGGTCGACGGAGCAATGGAGACTAAATGCCTTGCCCAAGGGTATAACTCGTTGGCGCTAACGGGGCTCGAACTCATGACCTACTGTTTATGAGTCCTGCTCTATCCATGAAGAATTGCGATAATATTTTGTTTTTTTAAAACTCCCTTTTTTATATTTCCCTCAGTTAACACTTTAGTGGCTAATTGGGGGGGGGGGGGATCCATATGGACCCAGCATTTGTTTTTTGCGCGTTAGCGGAAAAACGTGAAGAATGTTTTAATCGCCCCTCAATGTATTTGTCTAACTTTACCATACCCTTCACTTGGTGGCAAAAAAATCGACCCACCCCTTCTCATGTTAATTAGCATAAATGAGCATTTTCGAGGGCCGCTCTTCAAATTTGTTTTGCCCATAAAATCGTAACCGAACAACTTTTTTCCAAATTTTATTTCAGGAATGTATTTTTACTTATATACTGTAAATATGAACCCAATTTTATTGAACAATTCCATTGGGAAGTGAGTTTCAATTTTTTGACGGGGAAATTTTGACGCGACACGGCAAAATTTGTTTTGGCCACCATTTAGAAATGGTTTGTCAGATTTTCGAAATTGTTTCTTTGTTATAGTTCTTTTGAGATACTTTACCTGAGTCTTTACCTGAGTAAAGTACCTTTGAGTTTCAAAGTAAAATTCCTTCGCAAAAGCGCTCTTTCAGGGTTGGGTCCATATGGACCCCCTTGACCACTAACGGGTATGTGGAGGACCTTGACCACTTAAGTGTTAATACACAACAGCTTAAAATTCAATATTAGGCATTAAAAAGAGATGTATGTCACCCTTTTTAACGACTCATGGCATAAATGTCCAATTTCATTTTTTATTCAATAAATTATTAAAAATTGTTGAATCATGAAAACGTCTTTGTAATTTCATGATACCTGAATATCAGCCAATAATGCTTATTTTATTTCCTTCTGTTGATTTAACAAACTATTTACACAAAACTTGAAGTTTAATAAATTTAAACAAAACAATGTTTAAATTTGTTTTGAGATATGTCACCATAATTAATATCTTGAGAGGTTATCATGCATAATAAAGATAAAATAAATCCACTAGTTTAATGTAGATAAATAAGATAAGATGTTTTGCCTCAAAACATTCCGCCGTATCGTAAGTGTTCTTGGTTATGCAACAGTTTTAACAAAGGATTAAAAAATAATGCTCTGTGAATTAAGGTCAAAGCGCATTATTTGTTGCAGTAGTCTGACAAGAGTTTGTATGACGTTTCGCTAGTATAATGTTGTATAATTCTGTGACAAAATTTTCTAAATAAGTACTTAATCGATAAACATGTTTGTCAACCTTCAAACACCTTTGTGAGCATACACATTTTCATTATTATCATAAACATAATACCCTGTACTTAAATGGATTTTTACAACTTATTTTGCTTCAAGTAATTCCGGTAAATATTGCGAGACAAACAATGTCCTTTCTAATGTCATGTTTATGCTGACAGTTTCTACGTTTGTTGATAAGAAAATCTTCATCATCATTCTCAAATAACTACTGCAATGTCTATTTTTACAATGTCAAAAACCTTTAAGTCTATTCGTGTTAAATAAGCTAAGGTTGGACTTAAGTAAATTTTGTGCTATTAAAACTCTAACAAAATGCTGGGACAAAGTGAGAGTGTGGGTGTATGGTTTGAATTCGGCTTATACGGTATGCCTTAGTATACATAATGTAATAACGTTATATTAGTTATTCAAACAAATGTATTGGATGAAAACTAGATGAAACGTATCTGACGGGACATGAATATGGCAAGTCAAATAACTGACAATGCAAAAACTCTTTCGAGACAACTTAATGAAAAGTATTTCCGTACCGGAAAAAAAAAATCGACTTTTTCAAAAAATCGTTATAAAAGTTGTAAATGTCCGAAACTCACGACGATATATGCCTAATTGCCTATGCCACATCAATTAGTGAAGCTTTCTTGTAAATGCATATAATATATTTATATCATATTTGTGATAACTCACCCCGAAAAGGGGGACTTTGCAATAGTAACTGACGAAATAGGCAGCAAAAAAAAAAGTGTCATAAAAAAAGCTTAGAAAATGATGTAAAAGATGAAAATGATAACATCAAAATTGGTATCATCTTCAAAGTTCCCCCTTTCGGGGAGAACCATCACATTTACAGTAACTGCTTTACTCATAAGGAAGTATCAACACTAACGAACTTTTAATATGCGTTGAGTTTAAAAGATAATCTGTGCATGCTCATAAATGCATGCTTTGTTTCCATCCGATTATCGAAAACTGCTATTACGTACCTCAAATTTTCGGATAATTTGCTTCATACTTCCTTAAGGGAAATTGAACTGGTCTTTTGTGAAAATGGGCCTACTCTGATTATTCTGACCAAAGTTTTTACAGCTTTATTTTGGAAAAACCCTTTTTCAAGTTCAGTGTTCCCTTATCAAGAGGGCCAGTATTGTTCCTTTTCTCAGAACCTTTGCTTAAAATAAAAACAAACTCGCCATATTTGTTTTCACTTTTATTTTATTTTTGTCTCTGACGACCCTTTTAAAAGAGAAAAAGGAATAATTCTTGTATGTAAAGGAGGATACTTGAAATGATACAAAACATAAAATGCTATATAATTCTAACGTATGTTTTTTATGATTTTAAACCTGACTTATACTCATAAATGTATCAAAAGCGCATGTCGGATTTTGCCAGATTAGCTAAGTTTGTTTAATTCTATTTATATAGATGTAGTTCAAGTAAATATTTTACTTAAAGAGATATTGATGAAAGGAAAAGTACCACCAATAGTAACAATAAGTTACAGAATATACATGTATTTGTAACCTAAATTTGCAACCCTTTGGGAATATAAGTTTGGATTTCCATCACGCTTGATTTAAAGGAGTTACCAATTTCTTTAAAATTGCTGTCAACCTCCCATTTATTTTATACTTTTATCAACGAAGAAAGCACTTTAAACTATATTCATGAAGCATTGTGCTAGACATTGATCTTTTTATAATTTGAGTATATACTTTTTCAGTGTAATAAATCAATTTAAACCCAAAAAAGAGTTTACAGGTTACACAGAATACATTTTTCTGCTAACTATGTATTCGGGTTTCGATTGGTAAGTTATGAGTACAGCAAAACCACTACGATTTAATCAATAACCAACAACAAGATAAAAAGCAAAAGGTAATCAAGTAATGTTCTTCCCAAGAAAACAATATATAAAAATACAAATTATGGAGCAAAGTAAAATATAAGCAATAAATCGAGCTATGTCCTGATTCTATTTTTCAAAACAGACTTAAAGTCAACGCACAAAGTGTATAACATTATTCTTTAAAATGTTGGGCTTGAAGTAGACTGCATTATACTAACTCAACCAAGACATGGTATAATAAATGTAATAGGTTTTCAAAATGCATTGTTTCTTCAATGGATTCTTTACATTTTCATAATTTTTAATTTACAGGTAATTCTAATGTACAGCATACAGCTACGTAAAAATTTACAACACGTACCTATGTTGTTTATTAAATATAGCTGTCAATAATTGCGACACTGTTGTTCTCATCAATTCCTTGAACGTATTTGAAAAAAAAAATGTTAGAGGTCTAAATTGTAATTCTTTACACGATGAAGGATAACTTCATTGCTGCTAGTTGAAGGGTTGAATAAGATTCTTAAATTGCTTAAATGCTTTAAAAAGTTGTTAAAAGTTGTTAAACGCTTATAAACTTGACACCGTATGGTATAACATAGTAACAAAATTAAGGCTCTGAAGTAGTGTAATTCCATCTTGGTTATAGTAACGAAACTAATCTACCGGCTGTAGCTAATCTATCACGATGGAACCATTAGTAATGAAAAAACGAGGACATTTGAACTATAAAATGGAAACGGATACTGATTCTTCTGGCAAGGCAGTAACTTTGGGATACCTTTTGCGATATTTCATACCACGCATGTATGTGAACGTAAAAGTGATAGAAATCCGTTGCTCGCATGCCCTTCGAGGTAAAAATGATTAATCATCAAAGGTAAAGTTGGACGCAAAAGCAGGAAATCTAGTTTGACAAATTATCTCAACGATAATTACTGTAAAGTGAATTTATTCGATTTATATAGGGTTTATTTGATTTGGATATGTAACTTGCTCAAGCAAATGGAAAAACTTGTCTGTTTTAAATACGTATACAATTCCAGCAAATATATATCATTTTAAAAAAGCATTTAACGAACATTATATTTTAATGTTTTTGATATTCCTGTTGTAAAACAAATGGACAGTGTTTTTTTGGTTTTTTCGAAATAATTTCTTGTATTGTTTAATTAACATTTGTATAAAGTTTAATATATATTGTAAAGTTGTTGTCAACATTATGTAAGGTATTTTTGCATGAAGACAATATGATGATGTTCTCAAAAATATATCTTACAATGATTGAATGAAATATGTCTACAAAACATTTCCACGATGTTTGTAAATATTTTGAAAATATGTAATGTAATGTATTTTTGAAAATATAACAAAATAGATACGATTAAAACCGAATAGACTTTACAACGGTGTTATTACAGCGAATACCCCAGGTTTCACGTACTGTTGTCGGTTTTGTTTTCACAAGGTCCCTGCCTTTTTCGTTGTTTTTACACAAAATAATCCAGTACTCAATATTTATTATTGATTAGTTTCAAATAAATAGACATCTGCTTGCACACAACACGGTTATATTTCAAATGATGACAATTATAGATATACAACTGTAGATTAAAGATCATCTTTTTAAAAATAAACATTATCCATATCGTTGATTTGCCAATGCTTAATTAAAAACATCATGCATTTCCTTCATTTTTACAATAAAATAAAACTTATTGCCTTTTCCCTTTTAAATCGACCTCTTTGAAAATTCTCCCAAAAATCAATTGTTGATGTCATGTTACAATTTAAGTTCATTCATCGCTTTGTCAGACTTTGTCAGAGCATATTATTTTTAACGACTTGACTTATCTGAAATTATAAATGAAAGAGATACACTGTATAATATGATATCTAACTGTCACTCTTATAATATTTCAAAATTAGTACTCATGAAAATAACCAAAATAACCTCGGTATCCCATGTCAGTGTTGAATTTTTGACCGGTCACTTTGTTACCGGTCAACTGTCACAGGAAATTAGCAGTGAAAGTTTTAGATAATTAAGATATTAGTTATACAAAAATGTTTAACCTGTCGGAAAACCCTAGGCAATCACGTGTTTAAAGTCCAATACGTACAAATTAAAAAAGTAGTGGTTGTGAAATATGTGCCATAATTATTCAATTTAGGTAAAACAAGATGTTTTACGAAAATTTATTCCGCGCCATTTTCGATAGAAGATGTCCGTGCCAACCCAATGAGACCCAAATCAAACTCAGGTGTTCAAAAATATAGAGAATCTATAACGCCTTCCACTTAGTTACCTAATGATAAATTGGGTTAGTCAATGTAATATCCTTCACTATTTAGGGTATATGATTATACATGTATATACAGTATTACTCTTTGAGTACCTTAATATGAACAACATTGCATTCAATTAAGTATCTCTCCATGCACTTATTTCACAACCATCTAATCACCACCCTATCACCGGGAATGTAATATAATACGGTATTGTTATTATTGGGAGATAAGTGCTTTTCAAACTAATT
>JXSR01S040176.1:0-12658 GCA_000969725.1 Ophiothrix spiculata | reverse complement strand
GTTCCTAAAATTTACGAGCTTGCAAATCTATGAACATAATTTTAGGTGAGCAAGTTCAAGCTCGCATTTGCTCATATTTTCAACAAGCTCATAAAAATTGTGCGCTTGAGTTTACAATTGATTACTATTGCTCGGAATTATAATCTTAAACGAGCTTAAGGTCTTGATTTTAATTACGCGCTATAAAGTAAGTAAGCTCGTACGAGCTTGGTTTATGTTAAATGAGCAAAGTCATGCATATTACGTTCACATACGAGCTGATAACGAGCTTGTATTGGCTCGTTTTTATGGTTACATTTTCGTAAGGGGAATGCTTCTAACTTTCATCAAAATATGAAACTTAGGATAAGGACTGCTATGGTTACATAAACCGACACTAGAACACATCGTATATCTATGTATGCATTAGACCTTGAAAAATGTTTCCTCCCCTGCAGTCTCCATAACTTCCTTATCTAGAACCTGATACATACATGTAAAAACTGTGAATTACATCTTTTGCTCGAATTAAGAAAGAACGTGCATTTAGAAAATGTAAGATACTTTCATTTCATCTTGGAAGATTCATATTGATGCTCAATGCTCTTTCATATAAAATAGTACTATATAAAGACAGTATCTACTATTTCAAACATATGTACATACAACCTTTTAGTAATGCAATAGATTAAAGTGAAATTCGATGCTCAATGGAAATATGTTTTATAATCATGCGTAGTGCTGCATACTACATTTTCACTTTGTGCGACAGGTCTATCCGTCATGGTGTAATTTCTCCAGTGTATTTCCTCAGTGTCTGATGCTGGGATGCATTTATCAATAGAATGTGGAATCATGCGCATAAGTAGAGCATAAGGTACAGAAAGGTAGCAGAAGAAACGGGTAGTGTTTGGGTTTAGAAAACTTCCTCCAGTTCTGTCAGAACAAATTTCCTGCTTAATTGTGTAACTAGAAGTACTATTGTATTTTATGAAAAGGGAAGTTTTCCATCATCCTACAGCTAGGATTGTCTCTTAGATATGAAACAGTTTTGAGTATTCATGACTAAAAGAGACAAAAAAGGATAGGCTACTTATGCAGAAATGGAGTATCAGTGAATTTACTTTCTAGCACTTGAAGTAAATTTGCAATTTACTACATACCAGTAGTCCTGTTTCCACTGATACTCAGTTATCTTTGTTGATCATCAATTTGACTAGCCTCTATCTATAATAGACTTAACTCTCGGCTAAGCGCAGTGAGATTACAACTCGGTTCTGTAGTCTGGGATCTAAATATGGAAATTTATCTAAGATTCTTGGCGGCTAACTTATTCCAGCTAGGCCTTGAAAAATTACCAAGAGTTTCTGTGCAGTATGAATGCAATATATTTCAATCCAGATTTGAATATTGCACGCAAACAAATGTGCTTGAATGACCTTCAGCTAAGCCTTAATGTTATTATTAGTGCATTCTTCCTCTCTCTTGACTATAGCCTTAAATTATAACTCTGGTTTAGTGGTTAGTTTATTTATTTATAGTCTGGAGACTTCTTGACCATGAACAGTCTACAGGACTGTAAACTGTCTATGTCTTGACCAAGCAAAAAAACAAGTGGAAATATGGCTAATGTGAATTGCATCAAATTGTCAAATATCAAATTAATTATTTCTATGCTCTCTTAATATATAGCAATTATAGATTGGCTTCATGATGTTTTAATTAAGAACAGTTAATTTGAAGGCAAAAATCATTTACTCAATTACTTTCACCTGAAGAGAAGTGGAAATTCATATCAGTAGTTCAGTGACATCATGAATTTGCTGGTTTCATTGTATCATTTTACCAAATAAACAGTTTACAGAAATTTCCTATGAATTTTGGTGGATGTACTGATGCTATGCTCTTGTCAGTTGAATTTGAAAGTTTCTTATGATTTAACTATAAATAATAGGCTAGCTCCTCCAATACAGAAAATCTAGCTACACCGGGATCTCAAATGTATTATATGTACCAAGATGTTTGCTGGAAGCTCTGTTGGACAAGTTTTGTGGAGAAACACATTTCTCATTTTCCCTCCATTATTAAGTTTTGTAACATGACCATAGTGAATAGAAATGTAACTCGCAGTTACAAAATTGACTGTTAACAGATTGTAAAGAAAATTTGAGCTATCGCAGATGTGTAGAAAATGTGATTTTGTGCACTTGTGATAAATATATAAGCATTGGGCAAAAAATTTCATCTTTTTGTTGTAAAGGAACTGGCATAGATTCTTCCTTCTACTTTTTCAACCACATTTTTACATGTATCGATAACATGTTTATAGCAACTTAACCCATTTTTTTTGCTGAATTTGTGGAATATGGGAAAAATGCCCAATTCTTTAATAACTGTATTTTTTATGTTCAAGTAAATGGCTATTACATTTACCATGAAAAGTGTTTCAAGATTAAATATTTGAACATGTTTCCACTGTAGTGATTGTCAACCAAATTATGTGATTGAAGTGTTTCTCTTTAATATTTTAACTATTGGACCTTTTTGAGAATAAAACATCTGGGAATTAGAGAAATTAGAAACATTTGGTTTATTATTGCTACAAGAATGGTATATGAAAAAAAGATATTTGCTCAATTTTAACCATTTCTAAGTGCATTTTGTTTAAGTCATTATAATGAAGTTTTTATCATTTCATTTACTAAATAGGATGTTGTTATTAGGTGAACTACAATTACGATAGAAGATTTTTATGCTTACAATATGAACAGAGCAGAAGATATGTATGATTAATGAAATTAATCTGCTAACCCAACATCCTTTCATTCTATACCTACATGTATCTCCTCAGAAATATATGTGTCAAAATTTTCAAGTTACACTTATTGTATAGACCTATACCAATTACTAACAGTACGTGACCAGAAACATGCTATTTCATCTCGCCTAGCCGAAGCGTTCAATATCAGTTTACCCGCTATACTCTCTAATTTGTATAAGTGCAGTCAGCGCAGATTTTGTGTCAAATTTATGTTGATATCAGCGGCTTTTTTGACAGATGAGCGTGTTATCTATACCACAATGCAACAGATAAGTTTCAGTCATTTGATCCTGATCTACTTAGCAATTTTATTTGAAACTAAATACAAAATAGTAGCTAGGATGAGATTTTACCATTTCCCAACTCAACTTTGGCACAAAGCTATGAAAAAAGGAGTTAGGCTGAAAACATAGTCCTTTTTGAGCTACCAAATATTTTGTGTAACAAGTCTTTGTTATTTTACAATCTAGTAATATAATTTCAATGCATCTACTAATCAATAACGGATATTGGTGCTATAAATCACCAAACATTTTCACCAAACAAATTTGGTGAGAATGTTTGGTCATTTGAACACCAATTATCCGTTATTGATTAGAAGATGCATTGGAATTACATTACTAGATTATAAGATAACAAAGACTTGTTACACCAAATATTTGGTAGCTCAAAAAAAGTATAATTTGGCCCTTATTCTTAAAAACCATGTTTGGTATAACACTTTTTTTAAATATTGATCACAAATCAATAAGGTTCCACTATGTCTGGACTCTTCAATGATGATCATTACAAGAAAAAATATATATTCATTACAATAATTATTTATTTATTTTTGTAAAGATCAAAATAATTTTTTAAAAATGGATAGTTCACAGCTTCTATCGGTAAAAAAATTAGAAAAAAATCGTGGACTTTCAATTGTCAAAAAGAAAGGTCAGTTTCAAAATTAAAGTGGCTGATTTTTTTGTCACAATGTTGTACAGTCTATCGATAATAAAAATAGGGAAAAAATTATTTCCTTATTTATTTAAAAAAAATCATTTTAGCACCTATATAATTTTTCAATCAATTGTTTAAAATCTTTTTACAAAATCATGAAAAAAAAAAATTATTAAATTTTATATACTCTATTAATTTACTAATTAGTTAGTTAGATTCCTTAGAAATATATAGGCCTATATTAGGCCTTCAAAGTTATTATTTATTTTTTCATTACAATATATTTTTTCTACATTAGGCTTATGTTGTTATCCTCCCCACATTAAAGGCATTAGCCATGATTCATTTGGGTATTAATAATTGTGAAAAATTATTTGAATCAAAGAAAGACTTTAAAAGAATCAAAACAAACAAAATCATATCACTTGCTTTAAAAAGACAATATTCAGCAAAATTCATTTCTTAGGGTTCTTGTCAGCAGTGTTTCTATTTTCCTAAAGTTTGAGATTCCAAATATACTGCTGTTGATTTAAAAGTGAACATTATTCTTTAGGAAGGTTAAATACACTTAACAACATGATCTCTTCACTAAAAAATATATTGTTAAGAACAAAAACTTTTAAGAATTTAGTAATTGATTTCTAGAAACACTATCACTGAATTTCTCATTTTTCTGAAGAATGAAAAATTTAAACCACAAACAATTGTCTGGTTTACTCTTAATGTTCAAGTTCAACAAGAATGGTTATGGATATTTGTTAGTAGTACTTTCTTAAAATGCAATAAAATTAGGAAGTGTTGAGGAAAGCTGAACTTCACTTTGGTGATCGTGGCTAATGCCTTTAAGTTGGCTTACTTTGTTTTTCTTTAATGATATTTGAGAGTCAAGTTACAACCATCATGTCAGATCCATTTCTTTGTAATGTAAATATTTATAATTAAATATTTAGTTATAACAACTTGTGACTTAACTTCAAAAGGTATAATATGCCTGCCAAATTTGGTTAAAATCTGACAGTCAGAATGCTGTTTCTATGGAGTTTTCATAGGTGTTTGATCACCATTGAAATAGTGTCCATTACTAAATAGCCTAGTACACACTATTGGTAGCACTATTTAAAAAAATGAGTTTATTACAGGAATGTGAAATAGGATTCAAGGGCATTAACAGGGTCATTATCAGAAAAACTTGAAACTTCCAAACTTCATTTGGAACTTAAAAATTAGAGAATGCCATATGCTTAAAAAATAAACATGACCAAACATGTCCATTGTTGAACCAACCCTTGATAATATTTTTCATGGTAGCCGAATTGAATTATGATATCATATCATGTTTCTCAAAGTTGATGTGACATTTAATTATCTTCTACCTCAGACTAATATCAACTTTCCATCCAACTTATGTACTTTATTAAAATCAAGATAACTAAAGTAATGAGCTAAAAGACAAGCACGCTATAAACAATTCTTTATATCATTGCATATAAGTTAGAACCATTTTTGTAAATTAATCGTGACCACAAGGAATTGTCCATTTCTAACCTCAGGAAGTGCGGCAATTGACAACATGAAAGTTTTTCGCAACTCGATATGCGTTGATGCAAGTGGTGTTGCCTTTTGATATCGATCCATCTCAACTGCTCAAGAACACCATCTACACATGCTGTTTGCGCCAAGTCTGAATTCAGCTTAAGGCGTAAACAACCAAACCCTTGTGTGAATAAGGGAGTGTATTCTCAATCTCATCTCTTCAATTGCAGTTGTAGTAACATTTTCGAATTGCTGATCTAGATTTCACTAAAATTGCAATATGTGGCTTCTGAGTGCACTATCACTCATACAAGATAACGTATGAAATAGAATAAAACCCAATGGTAAAAAAAAGACTAAATGATCAACTGTGCCAGATTCTTATAAGAATTCAATATTGCATAACATGTATCCATTTTATTTTGCTACATTTGGTTGTTTGTTATGTATGCTAGACATCTACTTAAGTACTTTCTTGCATGAAGACGGAAGAATCCTCGACAGTCTGAAGGATCTTGAGTTAACAATTCAAATCTTAAAGCAGAGGATGCGAGAAAATGGCCTTATTTCCCATCTGCATTGATATGAAGGGTTCTTGAATGTCCGCAATTTATAGAAAGAACAGAGAACTTAACTTCAAAGCAGTTGAGAAATAATATTGAAAAGTTGAAAACTATGATGTATTCCTGAACATTATATAAAAGGGAGAAAAATATGTATTTGATGTAAGATTTTGCAAGCGTTAGAGTATTAAATTACATGCTCAATCCAGTGTCTGATATAATATGCGGGTCTCGGCGGCAAAAGGACACAATTTCCGGCTCCTACATGTTGCTCATATTAGCATACCTGTAGTATATTCATAAATATATATCAGATATGCTGTGATGAACAACATGTAGAACCTGACAACTGCATCCATTTGCTGTGGCGGGACACATATTCTTTAAAAACAAATATTTTTGACTAAGGTATGGTAATTAGCTGGCCAAAATATGACCACCCCAATTAATCAATTGAAATAATTGAGGAGAAAAATGTGTATGGTCCAAGGAATTTATGATGAGGATGAGGAATCATCACTCTGATATAAGTTTAGATCTTTGCCTTGGGTGAACAAGGATATCAGAAAGATGTGTAATTAAAAGAAACTTCTGTATAAGAGGGCAAAGAGAAGTAAATCTGATGTTGAATGGGAGAGTCTTAAGCAGTGTAGTAATAAGGTGAAAGCTTTAATTAGAAAGAGTCATAAAGATTATACATATAAAATCTCTTGTAATGCTAAGCGTAATCCAAAGAAATATGTAGTCATAATGGAATATTGCCATTGAATGGGAACATTTTGTCAAAAAGACACAATCTTGCACCCTACTCTGTTTTAAGCATGTGTACTTGATTGTCTAGATTTCGTAAATAAATTTTGCAATTGGTCTGCCCTATGCAGACTTTGAAAAGAAAAGAAAGTCCTGGTGTCTTTTATATGAATAAAAATGAAACTGATTATAGTTAAAAGATTCCTCAACCAATTCTTTATCATTTATAGCCCTGATTTCAGTGTCTTGTCCTACACCCACACAGTGCAGTGTCCAAAAGCATCCATCCACAGCTTGCCCAAGCAGTGCGTGGGCTTGTTGCTGGGTCCATGGGAGGGGAGATCAGGGGAACGATACTAAAGTCCGTCCAACATAAGATAGAACATGGTTACCATTATACTCAATGGTAACCATGTTCCATCTTATGTTGGTCTGACTTTTGTCCTTTAATGATTTTCACTTTTTTTAAATAATTTGTTACCATTTGAAGAAAAGAAGCCTTCGAATTAAGCACAGACATAGGATCTTGTATCATATCCTTGCTCACATAAAAAGGGTTCCTTGAATGTGATTTTGTACAAAAAATATAAATTTTCTCTGGTTTTCAACTTCAACTTTATTATTTCCATATAGTTTTAGAAAATTAAGGGATAAATTGTCCCGAATAGTCCTTGAAAGCATCTAAAAATGGTAATTTTAAATTTCTATGACGTTTATATGTTCCATAATTTTGAGGGTGACAATATTAGAACATTTTATTATCATCAAGCAATTAAATTGGAAGGATACATTCCAGTTAATGGAAACCATAACTATGTCCATTAATTACAAATTAGCTCTTGTCCAGTGCAAACATCCGTTGTTTAATGTAATGTTTGATATGCAATGAACAGTTTAAGAAGGATAGTAGCCATGGCTTGCTGCAGTCAATTAGCACCAAATCATTTTCATATTATTTTTTATATATTAATAGTTATTGCCTCTGTTATTGCTCAGATTCGCCCCTTTACGTGTAAATAAAATTAATCATTGTCGTCACTCCAGTGTGAACAGAACTTTCAGGCATGAAAATTATCAGCTTTTTTATTTTTGGAATTGTATGATTTTTTAGCTTTTTCTTGTTAAATCAGCCTGTTTTTAAGCTATTTTGTGCAAATTTGGACCCTTTCAGCTTTTTTTTGAAAGTCAATTTTCATTCCTGAACTTAAGCTTTAATTACTTACTTTTATGTTTATTTGTTTTTTGTTTTTTGTTAGACAACTCTAGTCAATATTAATTGAGCTGGGGGATTTGCCCAATAGCCCTTGTTTTATTTTATATTAAAGATCATATTTGATCTTTTATCAAACAAAATTTTAGGAGCAAGTAGGGCAAAGGTAGCGGTGTACCTTACTCTCCATATGTTGGTCATTTGTCTGTGCAATAATTTATATGTAGACTAAGCTGGCAATTTTTTGGTGGAAAACATGTTTTTTTTCCCCTTTAAAACAAAGAAAAATGATGAAAATTATTAAGAATATTAGGTAACAAATCAATTAAATTAACACCTCCTTTCAAAAGATATTACACATAATGCAAGTAACTTCTTTATATCATCCATTTTTCTTGGCTTGGATTATTCCGTGTATTTCACGGAATTTGGTGTTTTAAATCATGGAAACTTGCCATTTTGATTCATCCATGTTAACTGACTGGCACTATGATGAACCTATTCTTTACAATGTAAAGCCACAGCAGACCAAATATACAAAAGTTTTATGAGTATGCAGCAATTCACCTCAAAGAAGTTGGTTTTGAGATCATGGATGTAGCTTGGCTGGCTACTCTAATGTTGGATTTAGATGTGTTAGCATCAAGGAAGTTATAGGGGGGAACAGGGTTTCTCCGCCATTTTGATTTCATCGCCGTGTAAATCCTATGGGACGGCAGCCATCTTGGATTGTCGCTCATGGAGGGTGAGTTATTGTACCTCCGGCATTTTACGGTTCCGCGTGCAACACTTCGAGAGTCTTCGCAACGGATTAGCAGGAAAATTAGCGTACTTTAATCAAAGCCAGTCGCAATGCACGCTACATGAAACGCAGACACGGTTTGCGTGTGAAACAAAATGCACACGCTGTATATGCGTCAGGTGAAGATTTACGTGATCTGCCTGGATATCGGGTCAAATTCCGAATATATCCAGAGGTACAATAACTCTGCTCCATGAGCGACACAAGATGGAGGAGAAACCCTGTTCCCCCCTATAACTTCCTTGGTTAGCATCTTATATCACTTTAGCTAAAAGACTTTCTGGTTCGTTGCAAATGTGTTAATTGCCTATCTCAAGTGCTAAGCAATTATTTATAAACCTTAGTGTCGTGAGTGATAAGCTCTTACTTGCAAAGACGCTTCAATAACGCAGCCATGCATCTCGGTAAGTAGGAACTTGATGAAAAAATGATGTATGCCGCAATTAACGAGATGGTTTGATGAATTGTGTGTAAAGTTCTGCTTGGTGGGATGTTTCTACTGCTGACGAGAAACTCTAAAATAAAGTCGAAATATCCTGTGTTTGTTAAGATTTTCTAAGGTTATTCTTGGAAAGTACGCATATTTGTTATGATTTCATAAAAAATACAAACACCACACTCGCCACTCGTTACTCATAAAAATCCACAAAATGTTCCCTTTTCTGCATCTCGAGTAAATTTTTAAGGGCTTTTTGAGTTTGTGTTATCAAGCTGAATGCTTTTAACGTACATCAAAATATGAAACTTAGGATAAGGACTGCTATGGTTACATAAACCGACACTAGAACACATTCATATGTCTATGTATGCATAGACCTTGAAAAGCGTTTCCTCCTTGCAGTCTCCATAACTTCCTTATCTAGAACCTGATACATACATGTACATGTAAAAACTGTGAATTACATCTTTTGTTCGAATTAAGAAAGAACGTGGTAAGTGTATTTTGAAAATACAAGATACTTTCTTTTCATCTTGGAAGATTCATATTGATGCTCAATGCTCTTTCATAAGTACTATAAAAATGCAGTAACTACTATTTCAAACATATGTACATACAACCTTTTAAGATTGCAATAGATTAAAGTGAAATACGATACTCAATGGAAATATGTTTTGTAATCACGCGTAGTGCTGCATGCTACATTTTCACTTTGTGCGACAGGTCTATCCGTCATGGTGTAATTTCTCCAGTGTATTTCCTCAGTGTCTGATGTTGGGATGCATTTATCAATAGAATGTGGAATCATGCGCATTAGTAGAGCATAAGGTACAGAAAGGTAGCAGAAGAAACGGGTAGTGTTTGGGTTTAGAAAACTTTCTCCAGTTCTGTCAGAACAAATTTCCTGCTTAATTGTGTAACTAGGAGTACTATTGTGTTTTATGAAAAGGGAAGTTTTCCATCATCCCACAGCTAGGATTGTCTCTTAGATATGAAACAGTTTTAAAGGTGTAGGTTCCTATCTTAGCATGTGTGTTATTTACTTTTAACTGATTGACCTTGACCTCTGAAATGCATATAGTGAAATTTTAACCTGAGCTTGCTTCTTGTTTTCTCTTGAGAGGCAAAAGAAAGTATGCAACACTGGGGATGAGGCTGTCATGAAAGTACATAAGAAATAGAAAATAGGTATACCAAAAATTTTACATTTTATGCTGTATCTCCAAAAGTATAAAGAATTTGGAGGTGAAATTTTGGATTTAGAATCAGAAAAATATGGGCTTTGATTTGGCATCAAAAATATACTACTTCGGGTTGAGCCCAGGGGGATGAGAATGTGATAGGAACCTACACCTTTAAGTATTCATGACTAAAAGAGACAAAAAAGGATAGGCTACTAATGCAGAAATGGAGTATCAGTGAATTTACTTTTTAGCACTTGAAGTAAATTTGCAATTTACTACATACCAGTAGTCCTGTTTCCACTGATACTCTGTTATCTTTGTTGATCATCAATTTCACCAGCCTCTATATATCTATAATAGACTAAACTCTCGGCTAAGTGCAGTGAGATTACAACTCGGTTCTGTAGTCTTGAATCTAAATATGGAATTTTAACTGTAAGATTCTTGGCGGCATACTTATTCCAGCTAGACCTTGAAACATAACCAAGAGTTTCTGTGCAGTATGAATGCAATATATTTCAATCCAGAATTGAATGTTGCATGCAAACAAATGTGCTTGAATGACCTTCAGCTAAGCCTTAATGTATCATTAGTGCATTCTTCCTCTCTCTTGACTATAGCCTTAAATCACAACTCTGGTTTAGCGGTTGGTTTATTTATTTATAGTCTGGAGACTTCTTGACCATAAACAGTCTACAGGACTGTAAACTGTCTATGTCTTGACCAAGCAAAAAAACAAGTGGAAATATGGCTAATGTGAATTGCATCAAATTGTCAAATATCAAATTAATTATTTCTATGCTCTCTTAATATATAGCAAATATAGATTGGCTTCATGATGTTTTAATTAAGAACAGTTAATTTGAAAGCAAAAATCATTACTCAATTATTTTCACCTGAAGAGAAGTGGAAATTCATCAGTAGTTCAGTGACATCATGAATTTGCTGGTTTCATTGAATCATTTTACCAAACAAACAGTTTACAGAAATTTCCTATGAATTTTGTTGGATGTTCTGATGTTATGCTCTTGTCAAGTTTCTTATAAATGATTTAACAATAAATAATAGGCTAGCTCCTCCAATACAGAAAATCTAGCTACACTGGGATCTCAAATGTATTATATGTACCAAGATGTTTGCTGGAAGCTCTGTTGGACAAGTTTTGTGGAGAAACACATTTCTCATTTTCCCTCCATTATTAAGTTTTGTAACATGACCATAGTGAATAGAAATGTAACTCGCAGTTACAAATTTGACTGTTAACAGATTGTAAAGAAAATTCGAGCTATCGCAGATGTGTAGAAAATGAGATTTTGTGCACTTGTGATAGATGTATATAAGCATTGGGCAAACAATTTCATCTTTTTGTAGTAAAGGAACTGGCATAGATTCTTCCTTCTACTTTTCAATGTTCTATACATTTTCACTTGATCGATAGCATGTTTATAACAACTTAACCCATTTTTATGCTGAATTTGTGGAATATGGGAAAAAATGCCCAATTCTTTAACAACTGTAGTTTTTATGCTCAGGCAAATAGCTATTACATTTACAAGAAAAAATGTTTCAAGTTTAAATATTGTAACATGTTTCCACTGTAGTGATTGTCAACCAAATTATGTGATTGAAGTGTTTCTCTTTAAATATTTTTTAACTATTGGACCTTTTTGAGAATAAAACATCTAGGACAGGGGTTCTCAACTAATTTATTCTAAGGGCCAAATTGTTGTTAGGAAAATCTAGAAGGGCCAAAGAGAGAAACGCACGCAGCCATTACAGCTGTTGCTCTAGCAACATCAATTTACTTTTGCATGTGTGAAATTTACGACAAATAGCTTATGATATTTTTGCATGGGTTCAAACTCATTTAGGTGATGAACAAATCCGGTTCCCCTTGTCCTCTCCCCGTAGTGCCGCCTTTGCTGTACATGTGGATCAAGGGGCCTATTAAAGGAAGCTTAGAACTTTTTGTATATTTTAACACACATTTTGATGAAAACTGTTAGTTATTCCAAGAGAAGATTTATAGGCCGAATAAAACAGTACAGTTATTTTAAAAGATCAAGTATATATTTTTTTAAGTAAGATATACTTTGTATGTCAGGAGTTTTCCTTATATTTTGTAGATTTTTGGGACGTTTTTCCTGCCGCGGCCACGGGCCACTGGTAAGGTCGTCGCGGGCCGCTATTTGAGAAAGCCTGATCTAGGAATTAGAGAAATTAGAAACATTTGATATATTATTGCCACAGAATGGGACATGACAAAAAGATATTTGCTCAATTTTAACCATCTCTATGTGCATTTTGTTTATTCATTATTAAGTTTTTATTATTTTATTTACTAAGGCCTGATCTAGGAATTAGAGAAATTAGAAACATTTGATATATTATTGCCACAGAATGGGATATGACAAAAAGATATTTGCTCAATTTTAATT
>JXSR01S040172.1:0-16598 GCA_000969725.1 Ophiothrix spiculata | reverse complement strand
ACAAGCCACCTGCTGGTACATTAAATAGATATAACTCAATTTCTTTCTCATACACCAATGACTGATATCATTTCTATTGAAATTTAATGCATTTTAGTCAATTTTTGAGGCAATTTTGAAAAGCGCCCTCATTTGACGAAAAATGACTCTACAATTTTGCCAACAAGTTGTAATGGACAGCTTATGGTACAAAGTAACTGATAAAAGTGAAAAATCACTTTTGGCACAACTATTGAAGTAGGTCTAAAAAGACTACAAATGCCCCCTGAGTATACCAACTGTTGGGCAAACTAAAACAGCACCGTAGACAGATCAGACACTTTTGCCACAATTGGGATCACTTTTACCCCACAGATGGCAGATGGACTCGCCTTTCTGCTCAAATAGTTTTGAGGGCAGGGATGTGTGCCAAACAGTGTTATTTGTATTTTGCCCAACGTTGGTAGGGATGTATACTTCATCAATGTTGGACGAAATCACCCCAAATTGCCCAACTTTCTTGCAGTGTAGTACTTAAGAGATATCAACAAAATCTAAATATTGACATGCATGTTTGTGTCTGTGATGGTTATATGGGTAATAATTATAATTAGTGAACATTAATGTTGTTTTAGAAGATACCCATTGGTGAATCTTCTATGTAATGACGGGTAATAGCGTGTCTGTTAATATTTCTGTGGTTGTATTACCATGGTGTGCATAGCAAGGAAGTAAACATGGTTAGGCATCCAGTGAAGGAAACTTCTGTGTATTATATTGTGTAGGAGAAGATATTGTGTGTATCCCATCATGCATTGCTTTCTATGGGAAATTTTGTACAGAAAGTCAAGTGAGTAGTTAGTGATGAAACATACCCAAAATGCAAGATTATAACAATTAACTTTGATTTATGGACATTTGATCACTAACTACTCACATGTCTTCCTATACAAGACAAGCAATCCCATATCAATCAATCAATCAATCAATCAATGATACAAGTACTTGCATGATAACATGCATACCCCATGAAGGAGTCTATTCGTACAGGGGACCCACGGCTTTACGTGACTGTCCGACCACGGAATATGAAGCAATGCATGATGGGATATGCACAATATCTTCTTTTATATGTTGCAGTGAACATCCCCAGCAAGGAAGCAAAACCAAAACCATGTTGAGCTTCTTAGAAACAAACGGCAGGTTGTGTTATGTACTAGGGAGGGGGAAACGTGCATATGGGCAGGACACTGTCCGGTGATCAGCTTCCCTTTTTCGCACTACCTGTTGTTCTTTAGAACATCCATTGCTACATGATTAAATTCTTTGGGCGCCTAGTTTGAGCAAATGCAGTACATTTTGACTCCTAAAATAAATTAGCTTAAATTTGTCAAAAAATAACAGAATAGTGAGCTCTGCAGTTTACATAAAGCCCTATTTCAATTCAAATTCAGTTCCAACTGACTTAACACAACAACCGAGGTCTGTATACCCACGTAATGGTGCTCTGCGCTTTGTGCCCCTTCCCCAAAGAAACCAAACATAAGTGCCCTCACCATGTCATGAATGTTGTTTTAGTCTTGTGCATTATGATAGGCCAAAGTGGATAGGCCTAGTCATGGACAGCCAAACTTTAATAGGATGTAAAGCTGAAATGGTTAATGCAAAGTATTGTTAAGGCCAAAGAAAAAAAAAATGTTTGTCTCAAAGCTGACGCGCGCATTAGTAAATTCGGGCGATTTTGAAAAAAAGTAATGCGGGATTTTTTTTTATTTCAAGTTTTTTTTTTTTTTTTTTTTTTATAATTTCCAAAGAAATCTGAGAAAATTGATTTTTTCTCACCCAAAAGGAATTCGTATTTCAACTTCGATGCGTACGTTCTTGTGTCTACATTGAGTGTGTGTTACTACAACATTTACTACAGTAAGCTTTAACTGGGTCGTAGTATTCGTGTTGTATTTATTGTGTATTTTGTGAAGAACAACCATCCTGCTTGTTGTTGATTTGCTTGTGCGATCTCGTGACAGTCATGGAGGATCAAAGTTATTTTTAAGATTCAGCTGCTTTGCGGAAAGTTTAGAAAATGGTTTCTGCGTAAATCGTTGAACAATAAACCCCTCAGAGGGAAGAAGTAGTTGACATTACAACTGGTAATAACCCGTACATGAAAATAGGCGATCTATTTACTTGCTTAGGTATAGTTGATGATGCTGACGGTGCAGAATACGACGCATTAATTTTGCATGTGATTCGTACAGACAACGCTTGGAATCTTAAAAAAAAAAAAAAAAAAAAAAAACGCATTCCGCATTACTTTTCAAATCACTCATCAGCTTTGAGACAAACCTTTTTTTTTCTTTGGCCTAATGTATTTGTTTTAATGACATGAAGATGTAGGCAATTGATTACTAAAAACACCAAGAACCACATAAAAGGGATAAATCCGGCTCCATAAACACATACCAAAAATTAAACAGGGAGCCAAGGTCAATTTTAAGTACATATGGGTATATGGGATCTTTAACAGATCCTATGAGAAATATTTTACAATAAAATGCAATGCAATGCAATGCAATGCAATGCAATGCAATGCAATGCAATGCAATACAATACAATACAATACAATACAATACAATACAATACAATACAATACAATACAAATACAATACCATACAAATACAATACCATAATATACAATACAATACAATACAATACATTAATGCAATATCCATATAGACATTTGTATTAAAGTGCCTTTTCCCATGGATACAAAGGATTCTAGGGATGGTAAAAATTCCATTTTTACATTACCAAATAAGGTGTATTGTTGTTAGGAGGAGGATGAGGGGATGGGGGTTAAAAATTGCATATAGAATGTCTTCATAAATATTTCCAGAACCTGATAAGAGAGGGAGATTACGGGACAGTTAACCCCTCATTTTCAGAAATATTTCATGCTTTGTAACTCAGCAGCAGATCATTACATTTATAGTGAATTTACATGTGGAGGATGATGGTTAGGTCAACTAATCCAATATTGCAAAGATAAATAACGTAAACTATATTTAGTTTGTTAAAGTTCTCAGAATACGAATCCAATATAAATGGTACTCACTCAGAAAATTTTCAACTCCTTTCAGGAGCCTTGGTTACTCTGGTCTGAGGTGTTTCTAGAAGCTGGCAACACCAGTAATTGGTCTTACTGATGTAACCTAATTACTGGGTTGCCGTTATGGTGATGATCTGGCTGTAGATCCTGTCTAACTTATAAGCCCCCTCATCCTTGTTCATGGTGTCTTGTCCCATACTCCTGATCCAAATAGCCTCCTTATCTTTCAGCCACCTGGTAGTTTTGTCTGATTCCTGGTTTATGATCTTTGCCTCATCCCACCCTATCACACAATTGTTTCCCGCTACGACCAGATCATCCAACAGGATGTTCAGTCAAATTGCCGTCAGTTATACTGTTATAAACCTATAATACCGATTATGTTTTAAATTCTCGCCTTCTAATTGGCTAGGTTACATGCAAAGTGTTAATAATATAGTTGACCCTTAAGCTGGTTCTCAAAGTACCGAAAAATAACCTTGTGTAATTTCATTTGTTTGTTTGATTTCAGTCACGGGTTATTCACCAACAGCAAGGAGAGCGCAGCTTTCATTCGTTCTATCAGCTGCTATCAGCAAGCACAGAAGACGCCTTACAAGAATACCAACTCAAACGAGATGTGTCACTCTACAATTATATCAGTCAAGGCAATGCTGCTGTGGTAGGTTGTCGATTAGACCCCCTTTTTTGACCCAATTTTGTCACCGAAAGACCTTAAGATGTGTCACTCTACAATTATATCAGTCAAGGCAATGCTGCTGTGGTAGGTTGTCGATTAGACCCCCTTTTTTGACCCAATTTTGTCACCGAAAGACCTTAAGATGTGTCGCTCTTCAATTATATCAGTCAAGGCAATGATGCTGTGGTAGGTCATGCAAGGTATTTTTATAGGGGAATGGGCACTCGTCGCCATTTTGATTTCGCCACCGTGTAAATCCTATGGGACGGCAGCCATCTTGGATTGACGCTCATGGAGGGTGAGTTATTGTACCTTCGGCATTTTACGGCTCCGCTTTTGAGAGTCTTCACAACGGATTAGCGTGACAATTGACGTACTTTGAACAGAGCAAGTGGCACTACAGTCTACTTGAAATGCAGACACAGTTTCCGCGTGACACAAAATACACACGCTGTACATGCGTCAAGTGAGGATTTACGCGATCTGCCTGGATATCAGGCCAAACTCCGAATATATCCAGAGGTACAATAACTCTGCTCCATGAGCGACACAGGATGGCAGCATATCCCGATTCCCCTATAAAAATTCTTTGGTGGAAGGCAAAATGTCACAAACATTACCAAAATGCTACACGATCATGCCCTTGAATTTGGATGGGCTTGAGGTCAGAGCACCTCAAAATGGGACCCTAAATGTCACAATCATGTACAGCAAATTCCAACCCTTAATGTCGTAAAATGTTCAAAATCATACCCCTAAATGTCGCAACATTGTCGTAATACACTAAAATTGACCCCTGTATGTCGTAATGGAAATTTGACCCATTAATGGCCTAACACACCGAAATGGACCCTTACCTGCGTAACAACGCACTATTTTCTGCAATAAAAACATGAATAATACATTGGAAGCCTTTTCTGTAGTTATTTCTTGAAATTTTAGAATATTTGGCGAAAAAGTGACTCTAAAGTAGAAAATATCGTAAAAAAATGACCCTTATTGTTGAAAGTTACCCTGAAAAAGCACCTCTTTGTCTAAAGATGTCGAGAACGCCTATGGGGCAAAATCTGACCCTTTGTCGATGCTTTTTCTGACGAGCATGCGTACCACTTTTTTCTTCGAGCGGCCCCCTGGGATGCAAGAACAGCTATCCAAAGTTCATTCAAAGTCAAAGGCAAGAACATACCCAATGTAATATTTTGTAATATTTGTGACTTTGCAGTGGAACGACCTTCATGCAAGGGACTTTTTCTTCATATCTTGGGCCGATTTCACTAACATTTAGCGATGGTCGCTAACCCCGTTTTGATCGTTAACTCCAAAAACTCTAAATTGTTAAAGAATATCATTTTTGGAGTTAGCGATCAAAAAGGGCTTAGCGACCATCGCTAAATGTTAGTAAAATCGGCCCCTTTTCATCTTGCAGAGACTTGTATGCATGAATCTTTTTCATTGTTATACTTTACTAGATGCACATTATTTTGTGAACAAAGTTTTTCACAACTAAAGAGAGACCCTGAACCTCTGTATCAATATAGTGTCTCAAGGAAGTAAAAAGCACTATATTCTGGGGTTTCTAAGGTATAATTTAACATTACAACATGCTTGGCTACATTTTAAAAACAACAATTATGTCTCAGGCATACCAATATAGAACTAACTAAAGCCATTGTATTTCTGCAGATCTTTTTCAGAAAATAAGTTCATTACGTAAGTGGGATCTCGTTTCCACAACAGACATTGATTTCGTATACGGGATCTCAATTCCACTAAAGACATTGATTTCTGGAAAACATCATCTATGGAGATAGTTAATTATGTTGTTTAAATTGGGTTGTGGAAATTCAATGGTTAAATATATTAACTGTCCCTATGATGGCATAGATTCTAGTCTAGAATCTATGATGATCATGGCTAAATGGTTTTGTCCTTGACAAATAAATGGTAATCAGTTTCATTCAGTCTGCAGAAACACTACAACACAATTCTTATCAACCGACATTTATTAAACTACTGCATGTTAATTTGAGCAGAAACAACTTGATTTGTCAAGTTAGTTCATTTAGGTTCCTTCCAAGAAAAGTGGCAAAATATTGACCCCATGCAAGGGGTTGGTAAATCCAATAATATTAAGATTTGGTTGAAAAATAGATTTGAGTTAAAACAGTTTAAGGTGGTTCCTTACAGAATCAGCTGCTTGTGACAGGGCATAACAATTTGAATCATATAGAGAAAAAAATGTTAAAAAAATGTTTGCACCTGTTCCACATACGCAATTTTCAATGCACTTTGAACGCATGCTAACGCAGTTGGTTAATTACACGTCACATTGCTGCGTAATATAAACGCCGACAATCATTATGCAGATGTACCATCAAAGTTATCAAATTTTTCTAGAAAGGTAACACAGTGACCTTATTTTATATTTAAGTATTTTGAAGTATGCCAAAAAAGCGTTAACATACATGTGAAAATGAAACAAAAAATCTAGGCCTATCTAATCAAAAATAAATCTAAAATGTATTGGGTTAAAGTGTCATGAAAAGGTTGAAATGATGAAATCTTGCAAAAAAGAAATAGTTCCATCATTATGGGATGAAAAAAATGTGACGTTAAATTAGGAATTCAGTTCAAGGTCTTAAAAGTATGGGATCTATCTGTGATCATGTTGATGGCCAGGCTGAAAGGTTGGCTTTTGTGAAGATTTGATCAGATGGTTTCAGATGAAATTGCCAGCAAAAATAGTCAGCAAACAATAATAATCAAAATTATCAAGAAATGAAATGGTCCATCTAAGAAAACAATAGTTCTATAAATAGAACATTTCCCACAACATCAATGAAATCTCCTCATCTCATCCAGATGAATTAGTTGCCTAGCAACCGTATAGATTTCCCGATAGGTCAGATGCTGATGATGTTAGTTTTGTACCGACCCATTGTGTTACAATGTTCCTCCCATTTTATCTTGTCCAGAGGCATGCAGTGCTATTGTTGTTTTTTTGTAACCTTCAAATATTTTTAGATAATATGATTCTTTTCATCAAATATTTCTTTTTTCCAATCAGTCAATTTGAAGTGTGTTTATTAGATCGAAATTGATTCACTTGCAAGTATTTAATGTGAAGGACATCTAACAGTTTTGGTTATGAAATCATTAATGTATCGCGTTATTGTTTCAGTTTAATGTAATAAAATTGAAATTAAGTTCCAATGTAATTGCCCTTGGAGAAAATTAAGGTGGGGGGGTGGGGCCTTGGTAAGACAAGGGTTAAAGTCATGATTTCAAGCGGGGGGGGGGGGGGGGGGGAGTACCCCATTGGTAAGGGTTAAAGTCATGATTTCAAGCAATTGGAAAAATGTCAAGAATTTTTGACCTTCAAATGGGTGCAGAAAACGTATATTGACAAGAATGAGGCACTTGATCATCTAACAGTTCCATGCTGTAAAAAAGATTCAGAAGCTAAACAAAAAATCACAGTACCTCCTACAAATGAAGGAAGTTGCCTATGCTACAATGTAGTAAACAAACACTATTGAGACACGCTATAGTCAGGGCTAGTCCCATAGCTGTCTTTAAATAGAAACTTAAACATATGTGATGGCTCACCCCGAAAGGGCGACTTTGCAGATGATATCAATTTTGATTTTATCATTTCATCTTTTGTAGCATTTTTTAAGCTTTTGACACCTTATTTGTTGAAATTGGTCAATTAAGGCAATCAAATTTTACAATGGAAAATCTGCTGGAAATTCTTATTATTTTCTTTATTTTTTGCTGCCTATTTTCATCAGTTTCTCGAAAAGTGTTCTGTCATAAAGTCCCTCTTTTCAGGGTGAGTCATCACATATGGCAATAATTTTGATTTGATCAGAGATCGTGCAATGAAAGATAGTATATTATGATAGTATTATTATAATGAAATTCAGATCTAACAATATCTTGTTATACCAGAGTGATTTTGCCTTCCCTGAAGTTGTGTAACCCATTAATGATTTCAAACCCATGATATCTCCCCGGGGGTGTACTCAAATTTTGTTTTGGTAGGGGTGTGCCGCTGGAAAATGTGAGGTACCTGCCATATATATCAAATATATATATACCAAATGCCAAAATTTTAAGTCAAATTTTTACAAAAATTGAAATTTTCTGCAAAAGTTTGTGCTAATTTGGCGCAAATTTAGGCTGATTTTTGTTTGAAATTTAGAAAAAAAAATCAAAATGGTGAAAATTTTGAAAAGCAGACCCATCAAAATACTTCTATTCTAATTAAGTGCCGCCATATCTCGCAGTCAGTTGAGTGTCATCCCGCTCATCAGACACTGTTTCATACGTTTTTCCCGTACAGTGATTTGGTATTGATAGTTTGTAATGCTTTTTCAAATTGTTATGGGTAAACACATGGCATTTATTATTATTTTCCCATAACCAAGACATGATATTAATAAAATACATTATATATAGCGATCAAATCTAGGGACGTCATGTTTTTTATAATTGTGCCATAATGACTTCATTTAACAATCTGCATGTATAACGTGTTTGATAATATATTGATGTTTTTCCTAAAAGGTATGCAGTACGTGTCTAGGTTTTTCAGTATAAAGTGATGAAACCACAATTATTTCTAGTTGAGTTGTCAGAAATAAGCATGGCCATATTTATTGTATTGTTTATTGTAATCTTTTTATCAAGTTGATAGGCTTTGGAATTGGGTGTATCAGAAAAATTCCTCCAAACACCAGCATGCCGGTTAGCAAATTAAAAATCTAATATTTACCCAACAGTTTTGGGTGCATTTGTTTGATAATTCAATTGAGGATCGACACACAATCACATACAAAACTACACTCTTGGAACCAAGGACCTTCCTCAGTTAATAGGTGCAAAAATGAGACACTGCATATAAATGCCATTTGAGCAAGACCCATGTAATACACAATGTACCTCAAGGGGTTTCAGTTTGCGAGCAATTTGATGTTTTTTTGGAGTTCTACTATGCATATACCCTTGGTTCCCTTGGTTGTATGTATAGACAAAACATCTTTGTTATATGGTAATTAATGTATATACGCACAATTTTATACTTACAAAGGGATGTAAAATATACATAGAAATAAATTTCTTTTTATTAAATTACTTACAAACACTTTGTTCCGAACTATTTTAAAATATTATGACATCATGTTGCTCTAGCTAACATTGTCTACTTTTTATGCATTTTCCTTGTAGGTAAAGTCATTGAATGACAAGAGAGACTACAAAGCAGTGATGCATGCTCTTCAAGATTTAGGATTCACCAAAGAGGAACAGAAGACAATGTGGACAATGACAGCTTCTATTCTTCATCTGGTATGTATTCACAATGGTGATGTAAAAAGTGCATGGGGACAAAAAGAGCCTCAATCCCCCAGGGGGGAGCACCCAACTTTGGTTTTGATAGGGGTGTGCGGCCCCAATATCTGAAAATGGGAATGGAAGATTGACTCTGAAAAGGGGTCTAGAGAACTGAAGGGCCCAAAAAATGACCCTTCAGAACTAGTTTGTTGGGCAAAATTTTCGCTCTGGAAGCAAAATGTTTCAAAATTTTGCTTGAAATTGGGGATCTTGGGAACTAAATTTCAAAAAATGAGGCTAGGGAACTGAACATTTTTTGAAAATAAGGCTTGCGAACTAAAGGTTGTACTTGAAATGGGGGTAGGGAGCGGCAGACAAGGCGTGAAAAGGGGGTCTTGAAGGCCGCACATACACATATCACCTTTCTAGATCAGTGCACCCCCCTCCCCCCGGGCTCAATCCTCAATTTGATCTGTATAGACCTTTTCAAAACACGACTTTCCGAGAATTTCCGAACCTGATTTTACACTTTCCGGCAATTGCCGTCAGAAAAAGTGACTCTTCAACACAATAAACAGAATGTAAAGTTCGCGTTCTCGTTAACTGGTTGCGTACGAATTTGAATTTGTAATTAGGGTTAGCACTAACGAGTCATTTTCAGTGTGATGTGCTCCGAGTGACTGACAATTGTAAGCTTAATCAGATGATTTCAAATGGAAATTTCACTCTTTCTGTCAGTGAGCATTTGGTGCCTGCCTCCAGCCAAAAGTTGTTCAGAATTAGTGCCCCTAACCATGTATGTGTCTGAATATAATTATTTTTCACTTTTATTGCACTGCAAATGCAAGAGATTTTTCGGAAAATTTTGTTAACAAAATCGTATATGCTAATGAGCTCATACGTGATTGGTTGATAAAACGGCCACGTGATCAACGTTCCGGAGATTTCCGAATGGATTTTGAAAAGGTCTATTATCAGTGGCATGCTCAAATGTGCCCTGTCCTCACTTTGAAATACATCATGGAATAATTAGCCATTTCATAGAACTTTGGAGCTATTTGGTTTTAATTAAGCAGCGCCCTCACATTATCAGTCTTAAATATTCCGGAGGAGGGTGGTCACGATTAACTAGATTTAGGCAAAAGTGATTTCTGAACCCAATTCTATAGGAACTATTTTATATGTGTTTCAGTTGGGTGACAAATATTTGAAATATTACAAAAATTGTATTTTTAACTTTCCTCAATAAACATAATTATTATATTCTGAATCCGCTGGTGTTCACACTGCTTATGGTATATAATATATTTTGATTACAGTTAGCAATATAATGTTGGACTCATAATCAAATGCATTTGTCTGTCGTGGGATCGAGTCCCGGGCTCCGCGCGTCTCCTTGTTTCCTTAAGCAAGAAACTTTACTCTACTTGCTTCGTGCTTCGGAGGGCACGTAAAGCCACTGGTCGGTCCCATCTGAAGTGTTTCTGACACACTGTCGGATGTAAAAGAACGTCATTGGCTAAGCTACGGCTGTTCGAAATAAGAGTAGGGGAGTCTTTCCTGGTACTGTGACCGTATGTCAAAATACGTCATCTACTCTAGGACCAGAGTGCATAGTCACTTAGTATGCCTTCAAAAGTATATCATCTCTCTAGGACCAGAGAGCTCATTTAGATGCTGAACAGGCTTTGATGAGAATAAGCGTAGAAGTAGAAATGGCAATACTGAAATCTCAAAATACACACAAGATTTAAACCTAACAGGACATGTGAGGTACCAAGGTATCACAGAGATTGATCATCAACAATTTTGTGCCAGCAACTGGTAAATGTTGCTGCAACATGCACCACTTAAAATTGTCATTTGGTTCCATCGGCAAAAAACACACTATGGAAAATATGTATTTAATTACGTAATTATGTGATTACGTATCGGGACCAGGAGTTAAAGGTGCATTGGACAAGTTCAGCATCATCCTCAAACATTTTGAGATTTTTGCATCATTTGAAGTATTAGCGGTAATAATGACAGCATGCAAAGTTTTATTGTCAAATTTAAAATTTTTATATCAAAATATTTAGATATTCTTTTATTTTTAATTATCGTTGTCGACAACGATAAATACTGCCCTCCATAGTTGAATTTTTAAAATTGGCCTTTTTAGGAGATCTATAATGCAAACTCCAAACTTCTTTTGATTTAGGCCTATCTGCAATCTATGGTGTGAAAGGAATGTTTTACAAACAAATCTTTGGCTCTTTCTTGATATATAGCATCAATAATACGTTTAGAGAATAGCCTCATAACCAAGATCAACAAAGAAAATAAAATTCACATTTTTCACTTTTCTGAAGGTTTTGATCAAAATTTTTCCGATATCTGATAATTGACTGTTATTTTCTAGCATATGGAGTGTAAATCATCCATATATAAAATTTCGAAATTTTGTCCAATGCCCCTTTAAGGTCTGGAGCATGGCTCCTGAAGTATGTTTATTGTGCATAATTTGTGAATCTCAATGATTTAAAACTGAACAAACAAACAAAAGGGTAAAATGAGTCCTTTATTGAATAATAAATAAATATGTTGACCAGAAATATTTGACACTATGCTAACAAAAGATTTAGATGAATAATGTAATTTGTTAAATCTCATTTAGGGAAATATTGAATTTGAAGGAGAAGATCAAGAATCATGTCAGATCACCGACACAGAAGAGCAGGATATCTTATCAAGACTACTTGGGGTGTCCAAAGAAGATTTAGAGAAGGCTCTGTGTTACAGAGTCGTGGCCGCCAGGGGGGAAGTCATGGAGAAGGGGCACACAAAGGAGCAGGCTTACTATGGAAGAGATGCATTTGCTAAGGTACGTCAACCATCTTTAATCTGTGATTAGTATACAAATATTGATCGACTGCAAAATAATTCAAAATTAGCCATAAAATATTCATGTGTACAGTATTGAAGCATGTCTGTTTATGATAGGACTATGTAAGAAGTATATGAAAGTGGTTTTAGGCATTTTTATCACTTTTTTGTTTAAGCAGTAGTAGTGCTTTCCTGTTTGTGCATAATTTTACTCTATGATTCAACTAGAAACAAAGAAAAAACAAGTTCCTCATGATTTTATTGTAAAAATAGACATGGATATAGTCAAAATAGGCTGTCAATGTAATTAGCCTAATATTGGTAGAAAAATACAATGCTCATATTATATATCATGAGAACGACACACACACAGCTTTTTTTCTTTGGTCACCAACTTTGCCCAAGAATGCTATTTTCTTTGGCATGCATAGCTCTGTGTGCTATGTAGCACAAAAGGGGATTTGACAGCAGTAAAATACCCAATCTGTGTGTATAGCTGCATAAGGCCTAAAAAAATTGTTTGATCGGTGTAACCCGACCGACCGACCCTATTTTTACCACCGACCCTAGATATTTTTATTTTTTTGAGCATGTTAAAAAACCTCCAAATCCCAAATTTGATGGGAATCGATTCATGAGGACCTGAGATATGGCTTGCAGGACATTCAAAATGACAAATAAAAGATGTATTACAGAAAAAGTGAAGATGTTTTTGTATATGTGTCGTATATTTTGTGTTCTTGTATGTGAAACATAGACTTTAAAAAAATAATTGGAAAACAAAATCTGACCTACCTACCCTACGCCAATCAAACAATTTTTTTAGGCCTTAGTAATACTATTTGGAGGATGTCAAGTACATTGGATAAACAGATAAATGGCCTGGCCCATAGCTACATTTGCCCTTCAAATTTAAAAGAACATAAAATGACCATATGTTACAAGTTTTTTCACCCCTTAACCACTGGGTAATGGATTTTCTATTTTAGGCTTGAATTTCGATTTTTAAATCTAAAATAAGTGTTCTTTTTAATATGACACATGTCTGTTACAAATATGTGAATTTCATGTAGCAATACATAGTACTAGTAGCAGCTTTTCATTAATGTACCAAGTATTAAGCAAAGCAAACAGAACCTGATACAATTTATGCTAGCTTCCTTCCCTCATTGAAACCCACTCATTATTTGCCATCCACTTTTCATTATGACATATGTCTGTTACAAATATTTGAATTTCATGTACATGTACATAGTAGCAGGTTTGGACCAAGTGTACTTTAGGTCCCATCCAGAATTTTAGGGTTAAGCTTTAGGGTTAGTGTTAGGGCTAGGGTTAATTTAGGGTTAGGGTGTAGGGTTAGGGTTAGTTTTAGGGTTAGGGTTAGGATTAGGGTATAGGTTTTGATGGGACCTAAAGTATACTTTTTCCGCAGGTTTTTATTAATGTACCAAGTATTAAGCAAATCAAACAGAACCTGATACAATTTATGCTTACTTACCTCATTGAAACCTACTCATTATTTGCTTTCCACTTATTATAGGCCATCTATGAGAGGTTATTCTCGTGGATTGTAGGCCAAATCAACAAGGCAATAGAAGTGAAGGGAACGGCTCTAGAGCATGGCAAGAATACCGTCATTGGGGTGCTAGATATCTATGGCTTTGAGATCTTTGATGACAATAGGTGAGTATAGGTTTGAGTTTGCAGAAAATAGACCTAATAATGGAAAAGGTATACTTTCGTATAGGTAATTCATACTTTCAAGCCATAATATATTAAGTTTGGCCGGTATAAATCGTGCAGTTTTAACCGCCAGGTTAAAACCGGTTAATACCTGGTTTTACCACCTTTTTGGCAAAAACTGGCAAAAACCTCAAAATGTAAAAAAAGGCTTAAAATTGAATTATAAGGCTTTGAAGAAAGGCTTTGAATGATTAAAACACTTTTTGTTATCTTTTATTATGTTTAATAAAACCCAATAAAATACAATATAACACACTACATGAATTAGCACAATTTTTGTACAACTTTTCAAATAAAAACTTTGACAAAAAATAAATATAATGTCAGTTTAATAAACTAGCCAAAATTTAAAATGCAAAAAAAAAAAAAAGATCATGACAAAAGATTTGGATTATGTATCCTGAATGTCATGAAATTAAACAAAATTAGTTTGGCATAAACAGAACCGTCATTTGTAAATTGTGGATAAAATGCTATTAAATCCAGGCTCTTTTGGTTTGGTGACCTAATGTCAGATTTTTAATGATCAATATACTTTTTGTTTTTAATTCATTTGAATCTTAGAGATCATGAAATTGTTCCATTAAAAATGTTAAAAGTTATTCATGAGGTCAATGCATGTGGAAATGAGATTTGAATGATGGGTTATAATGCCAGTTTTCGCCGGTTAAAACAATTGTTTGCCAGTATAATATAGTGGGACGACTCACTCGTATATCATTGCTTTTGTCACAAGTAAATCCCGGTTTCATAGTGTCTGTCGTGGTGGTCGCATGACCAGTGTGACCTAAAAAATTCAAATGCACAATCTCGACATAGTTGCATCTAGGTAATTGTGCCTCAACCATGACAAGCCAATATATCCATAACCTTGTCGTAATGGTCGCATCAACACATCGTTTTGAGTTGGAATAAATTCTAATTTTCTCAAAAGAGAACATCGCGGCAATATGCAAATGCATCGCAACAGTGCAATAATGCGAATTTGTGGTCGTCTGCCACAGCTACAAACTAGACCCGCAACAGTTACTATGAAACCACCTTTACTACATTCATACTCAAAAAAAATAAATAATGGCATTGAAAAAAAAAAGTAACTTTTTAACACTCAATATTTTGTTGTTGAAAAAAATGCCCATTTGGTTTTAAATTAGATTTGAATGATTTTTTATTTCAACAAGCACTTTGGCATCGTGGGGGTAAATAAGGATGTGTTCACATTTGAGCATTTAGTTACGAACTGTTACGAACAATTGTGAGTGGCACATCACAAGCCTTTAGAAAGTGGTAACTCAACTAGAAAGTGTCCTGTGATCGATTTCACTAACATTAAAATGCATCGTTAACGCATCGTCTGAACACATCGTTCACTCATCGCAAATTTACGATCACCTTTTTCTGCATCTTTAATTGACTGGTATAAATATTTCTATTCCAGTGCTGATATACACAGCACTGATATACACATTCACATTTCCAGGTTCCTTATGTAGTATAGTTTTGCCAGCCATGATAAAAGACATTTTAGGTAATGTAATCAAGCAAATTTCATAAAGGCGATGTACAATAAAGGCGATGTACATGGCCTTGCTCCGGCATCTTGGTGACATAAATGTCTGCATCTTGTGCATGGTAACTTTCATGCATGTCTTGTACCATTGCACATTTTAAGTGAATTTCCCCGGGGGGTAACTGATATTTATTTCCGGGTAACCACTCGAGTTCCGCAGGTTCAAAGGTGACCCTATGTGAGACCAAAAATTGGCAAAAATGGGTAAAATGATACCTTATCTGAGACCATAAATCTACCATATCTGTTGGAATGGATACCCTATTCGAAACCATATCTGTGCAAATGAATACCCTATCTGAGACTGTGCGCAAATGTGATGAAATAATTTTTACAAGAAATCATAGGTAAAATGTAATTGCACACTATTTGAACACTGTTAAGCTCTGTTAAGAGGTGTTTCTAGGTATTTGAAGTACTTTTATTGGCAATATAAGGCACCATTGCCATTTATTCAACCTATCTTTCTTAGTTTGATACCTATCAGAGACTTAGACGCAAAATTTTATACCCTATAAGAGACTTGCAGACCAAGTATCGAGACCTGTCCAGGTCTCACCTTTTTGGTAACGTGGGTGGTTACCCGGGCAGAATACCAAGTTACCCGGGATGAATTTACAGCATATTGATATTGATTTTCAACTCTACATACCCAGACTTCTATGAAAGATGGTTATGTAGTATAAGTAAGGGAGTGTATTTAAAACCAGGTCTAAAACACATGTCCGTTTTCATAATTAAAACTTTGGATCTTCTATATGATTTACAGTGATAAGTATTCATACCTCTAAAAACTGTATTAGCAAACCATTTTGTAAAACAAATATACAAAAATCAACACTAAAGTATAGTATCTTGATATGTGTTTCTCCCCACCAGATTCGTGTACAGGTAAATATTGGATTAAAAAATTTTTTTAAAACAAAGCATGAAATGCAATAAGGTTGAAAACAATAATTGCACAGTGCATTATATAATAGGTTTTCACAACTCCCTAACATTATTATTTATAAGCCAAACTATTTTGTAAAATAAACAGACAAACTTTGTTTCAGTTGTTATTCACTCGGTATCAAAACAGTGTGTGCTGTGTGGTTTCCTCCAAGAATTACATAGTTACTTATTATGCCTGTTGTTACAGGCCCCTGAATAGGTAATTCATTAATATAAAGTTTTGAGTAAAGCAGTACCATAAGTCAGACATAATATGTGAGTGGCCAATCTGTTATGCACAAGATGATTTTAATACAACACAATGGGCTGATAGGAAGTTGAGCTACTTGAGACATAATAGCTCTTTTGTTTAGCTG
>JXSR01S040165.1:0-20263 GCA_000969725.1 Ophiothrix spiculata | reverse complement strand
CCGGAAGGTGTACTACCTTTTTAGTTACGAGTTTTAATAAATATTTAGCAAACAACAATTTTTATTTTATTTTTTGAATCATTTATTTGTCAAATTTTCATGAATATATTTCGCACAAAAACTCTTCTCACCTCACATATTTTGCATTGTACCATTTATCTCAAGATCTGGAGGTCATACTTAGTAAAAAAAAAAATAAAAAAAATAATAAAATCCGACCGTCCGGTCCTCCTGTTTTTTGGCCTGTGAGGGCAACACAACAAATTTTTTTTTTGGCCTTATACCCCACGATGAACTTGAGTGTTTTAGGTAATTGGGTTTTATTAAACATTGACTCATCCCCCAACACCTCCATAATTTTTTCAGACCAAACAAGAGTTTAACAAAGTGAAAAAGGTGATTTAAAATGATCACTCCAAAACTCCATTGACTTTGTACACAATACTTTAACAGCCGGTAGCGCCCCCTAAACTTTTTTCAATTTTGTTTACATTTTGCAGGATTGATTCTGATACTAAAAGAAACAAAATGAGGGGGTGAACCGTAGAAAAATAAGAATTTTATTTTTTTGTGAATCAGCCTACTATACAGTGACGTCTGACAGAGCCTTTACCTACAAAAGTTGTGTGAAAAAAGTCTTTTGAATTTCAAACATTTAAGTCATCTTATTTTTATCTGTTCTGTACAGGGTCATTTACCATGAGTTAGTATTGACAACTAAGGAATACATGAGAGAGGTGACCACCATAGACCCAAAATGGCTAGTAGAGTTCGCTGGATCGTTCTTCCGATTTTCGGACCCGACCAAGCTTAGTCGTCATAAGAAACAACAGAGATTGGAACCGTTGTACAACAAATACGAAGAACCAAATTCGTGGCGTATATCTCGGCAAAGACTCAGGAGAAATTAAAGTCATTCGTCAAAATTACGAGCTTTACCAAGTAAACGTACTTGGTTTTTTTTTTTTATAGTAGGTGTAAAACTTTAGAATGCAAGAAAGTCTTACCTACATTTTTGCACTCTGCAGGAGAGGGGATTTTGTACTCCAGTTTTGTATATACTTTTCAATTATCTTTTATAAACTTTTGGTTAATTGGATTAAACTTTTATTTATGAGTTTTTAATTGTATTTTTAATAATCAAGAAAACTAAATTCCACCTAAAATGTTGATTATAACCAATGTTTTTAGAAAATCCTGGGAATACCGTTCAAAAAATCAATGATGAAAAAAAAAAATCACCTTGTTCAGGCTTTCGCCATGGAAACCCAACTTGGTACTTGTGATACCAAGACAGTCCAAGTAAGCTAAAGGAAGCTTATCTTTAACAGGGCTCCAAGATATTTTTTAAATTTAGTTTTGAATGCAGGAGGAAGACCGGAGAACCCGGAGAAAAACCTGCGGAAGCGAGCATGGACTGAAAACCAAATGCACATAAAGTGCTGGGCGCGGGACTAGAACCTGGGACCTCATTGGTGCAAGGCAAGGGAACTACCGCTGCACCAATCTTGTAGTCTTTAGTTCTCAAACATGTTTGGAAAAAACATATCTTAATTATAACTAATGGACTCACAAATGGGATGCTTTTCAAGCTTTTTTCAAACATCTCTCATTTAGTAGTAGTGTATTACCTCACCAATTTATCTGAAATTGTGTCTGTTTACGCTTAGATTTGTTTGTGTTTTTGACTCCCATCTGATGTTATTTGCGTCTTTTGATTAACAGTCTGTATCAACCTAAACAAATAGCATTCATGTGACACATATGGAACTTTACAGTAACTTTCGACAACATGGTGGCTCTCATTTAATTACTGATCTACCTTGAATGTAATCACTGTTTCCATGCAGTTTTATGGCCATAGCAAACCATTGAAAACATGTTTTAAAGCGTAAAAGGTTAAAAAGAAAAAATGTTTTTGTATAAAAAATCTTTTCGACTGTAAAACTTGTCGGAAGTATTTTAAAATGTGTTTATCTGAGGCAAGCAGAGATTCAAGATTTGAAAATAAATGTTTGAGCTGAGATATAAGCTTTGAGCCTGGCATTTTCAGGCAATTTTGTACCTGGGTACCCAATACATTTTTCGGGTGGGCAATCAGGTACCCGAAATAGCAATGAAAAATATGAGTTGCAATATAACTTTAACTTAAAATATTGGTCAGGAAATAAACACATATTATTACATGTACTTGCTACTTGTCGTATGCTTCTTTTGTTATTAAATTAAGATGATTGAATAATAATTTACCGTTATTCCAACAAAGGACTAACAAGCAAAGAAATCATTTGTTTTTTGGTTAACCTGTGGGCAGTTTTTCTACCCGGGTAGTGAACACAAGGGCATGTACCTGAAAACCCGCCCAGAAATGCCAGGCTTAATAAGCTATAGCTTCCGTTCAACCATTTGTACAGACTTTGATTGTCTTGAACTAAAAACGACAGAACCAAACGGAATTTAGCTTTCCAAAGAACCATTGTTTATCAAATACATTTAAACCAGCTCTTGGTTTATAATTCACAACTTCTAAAAAATTTGTTGTCATGATAAATCATGACAACAAATTTTTAAACGTATTTTTACAAGGAAACAAAAGCTAACTTTTCAGAAGTACTGTCTACCTTCAACAATGTTATGGGTAATTTGGGAATCAAAAGAGAATTGTCCAATTATCCCCCATACAGCATAGCAAAATTTTCACAAGGATTGTGACATAATTATCTGGGGTGTAAATAATAGAAACGTGTAAACATATATTTTTAACAATTTCATGACTTCAAATATTTGTGCCCCTCAAGGTGAATGATCAATTACACATGCGTATGTGATCATTGATCTGGAAAGAGGCATAAGGTCTTGAAATCGTTTGTTCTCCATATTGTTGAATTGCAAATACGGCCTTGTGGCTCTCAACACTCAAAATGTGGTACCGATGTTAAAAATGTAGTAAATGTCATCTAGTTGTAAGTATGTAAATAAACTAATACGAAAATAAATCAAGTAATGTTATGGGTTTTCTTTGAAATTTTGTTTTTGTTCGGTTGTCCAACTTGAAATTTTCTGTACTACAACTTAATTTATTTGAAATGTGTGCATATCGTGTCGCAGAAAGAATGTTACATGACAACGCCACTTAGTTCACAAACTAAATGAGATCAGACAGTGTAACCCAGTGACAATAAGTTGTCATGGTCTTACTTGTTTTATGTTTAAAATCCATTATTACTTTTGTTGAAGTAAGCTCCCATAAGGTGTTCTCTTTTCCAGTTTCCGAAAGTTACAAAAATCCTGTAGTTATTTGCAGCTAAAGTATGTAATCAACAATTTAACATATTTCTTCTTTGTTTCAATCAATCAATCATACAAGAACTTGCATAACATGCATATCCCATGAAGGAGTCTATTTGTACAGGGGACTCGCAGCTTAACATGACTGTCCGACCACGGAGCAAGTAGAGTAAAGTTTCTGTTTGGCATGTCGTTTCTCGTTGTTGTTGATTCAAGACTTTTCGGAGGACCTGCAACACCAGCTAATGCTCGCCTGGCTTCTATATAGATATTCTATAATTTTCACACACTATTTTGATGTGGTTCATACTTCACGATCATAAATATGGTAGATTATTACAGAGGCACCATATTTCAAACCAGAGTATGTCCTTCCGCATTCTCTCAAATGCCTCACAAAATGAATTAGCATGACCAGAGAAGATTAATAAAATTTTGATATCCCCTATTTACAGATGAGAAAAAAACAGGTTTAGGCTGAAACAAACTTTAATGCAAACAAACTATTGTCAAAATATGTTTATAAAGATTGCATACGGTACTTCTAATTAAATGCTGCAAATTATCATAGAATTTGTATGACTTTCCGAAACTGGAAGTGTTGACTCCTTCAGTGTCAAAACCTGCTTCTAGAAACGTAATAAATGGAATCCATTTATTTTTGCAACAAAAGCAAGCTGAGAGACATTATAATTGTCTGTGACTCATATGGTCTTTAATTTAGTTTTTAACTATTTAAGCATTGATATTTTGATAATTTCTTTCTGGGATGCACTGTACATTAAAATGGTAAATTAAACAAATAGATCTAACGGTAACAAAGAACAATATTTTTATTAAATTTGCCTGCGTACTGCATCGATTAACTCAAGGCTTACATGCACAATCACTGGCGTCTCACAAGCACTGGAATCAAGACCAATCACACACTGTAAATCATGCGTAAATGTTTTGACTTTCACACAAACTAGGGTAGCAATAAACGTTGTGCACCAAAAACCCTGCGAATGGAAAAACTTAATTTTTAAAAATAACACTGTACTTTCACCAGACTCCGGGTCAGATTTTTAAGTCAAGTACACATGCATTAAATTTTGCCACATCTGTTTCCAATACTCTCCCTACATTTTTTCCAAACAAAGCATTATTAAGCTTACCATTACGGTGTGAATCGAAAAATGCTGATGTAAGTCAATAAATGAGGTTGCATAACAGTAATTTGCCATGGTTTTTAAGCTTATTTAATACAATTTTGCAGTTTTGATAAAAAATACTCTCAAATAGTGTTTCACAAAAAATTGGCACTTTTTTATTTTCTCTCAATTTTTCAACAAATAATAAACAATGTAAATAGAAAAGATGTACATTTGTATTCTAAAGCAACAAAGAGTTAACACATTGTTTTACTGAATACACAAATATCAGAGATGCCACTCATTGGTGTTCAAAAAATCTGAAATACTTCGAAAGAATGTGAGAAACCAAAATTGCTAGATACCTTTGTACACGAAACCAATAAAAAAATCTGAATTTAGACTTAAACCAATTGAAAAATTCTGAATTCAGAATTTATTCTGAAATGTGGCATCTCTGAAATATATACTTTCATTATGTAAGGTGTAAGCTCCTATTTCAACATGTGTACAATTTTTAACACTTGAAAAAATTCTTCACGATTGTTCATAGTTCCATAATAAAGAAAAGTTCTAATATCAGATCCAGTTAAATTTGGTTTAAATATCTTGGGAGTACCAAATTTAAGTGGATTTGATATGAGAACTTTTCTTTATTATGTGTACAATTTATTAACTAATTGACCTTGGAAATGCATTTTATAAGGTTTAACCCTTAGGTTGCTTTTTCCTCTTTGGAGGTAAAAGAAAGTATACAATTCTGGGGATTATGCTGTTATTTAAATACACAACAGAATATAGGTAAACTAATAAGTGGTATGTCTTAAATATCTCCCAAACTAAAGAATTTGGAGGCAAAATGTTGGATTTATAATTAGAAAAATACAGGCTTTAAATTGACATCAAAAAATGTACTACTTTTGGTTGAGCCCCGAGGGATGGGAATGCGATCGGATCCTACCCCTTTAAATAATACACTACATATATTTCTATTAACCCAAATAAAACAACATGTTTCACTCTTGCCGACAAATAACACACATTTTGTATAACACTACAAATACAAACTTGACTTCTTGAATGAGATAAATTTACGAACTTTTTTGGGGGGGGGGGGGCTCAACAAAATATCCAGATAAGTGAACAATACTCTAATTGCTCCGTGGTTCGGATAGTCACGTTAAGCCGTTGGTCCCCTGTGCGAATGCTCCTTCTTGGGGCGCTGCATACAGTGTATACCTAGTGAGTCTATTACACACAAAAAATATTTTGCTCAAAGCTGATTAATATTACTTAAAAATGTAGATCTTGGATTTTTATTCAATACTTTTGATGGGAACCTATACCATTCAGAGTCACATTGTTTTACCATGATATTTATTATGGTTATTAGCAGTGACACATTATTATAGGGATGGGGATGACCAAGACTTTATTTATGCACATGGCCAACTAAAATTAAAATAATTTATTGTTTATTCTAAAGTGAGCGATAGCGATTTTGGAATAGTCAAACTTCTTGAATACAAATCCAAGATACATGTATTTTGGCATCTCATTTAACACAAATATTGTTGAAACAAGAGACCTTTGTGTTGCTAATAAGTGACTTACACTCGCCTGAAGAAAACCTTTTCACTTTTACGCGTCTTGTGCGCCGAGGTTGAAATTCACAATTCCCGATACTTGTGAGCTCGGGTGATTTGACTGTTCTTGTGTTACTTGATGATCACGCATACTGTGACTTGGTCCTGCCCAGAATGAAAACGTTTTTTCAGAGTACTGTCACCATACAAGACATTATTAAGGACCTGAAAGACAGGGACTTTGCTAAAAAACTTTTGTGCTATATAAGTCACAAACATGCAATCTTACTTCTTTCTGCACACACATGTATAATGTAAACAACATTTGCATATAATACTAGACGCAGTGAAATCTCTTTAACAAGAAATAGTTGGTCACAAGATAAGTGGTTAAACAGGTTGGCAAATAGAGTACCAGTTGACATTTTTTCCTGTGTGTTGGGTAACATATCTTGTAGAAGAAACTACTTCCAGTAAATTGGATGGTATAAATACATCTTAAATGTATAGCTTGCTGCCAGTTAAACAATTGCAAGTAAAAAATGGTGAAAAGCAACCTGCACTCCATAGAGCTTGGGGTACAAACCAGTAATGCCTAAATGCCCAATTTTAGTTGAACAGAAATACAGTGTGTGCCAATAAAAACGCAAGATTTTTGGTGATTTTTTTCTGAGAGAACTAGGCAACATGTAATAAAAACAATTATCAAATGTTATTGTACATAATCTCAGCTTCAAATAGCTTTTTGTTTCGTAAAATTTGACCGTTTAAATCTGAAGTTATTACAAGTTTTGTGAAGCCCTTAAAAATTGGGTTGGTCCGATTTTATAATCTCAATTCCATGATCAATAACCAAAAGTAGGTGGCAATCAAATATGCAATGACAAGTTACTTGATCTCCAGATAAAATCTTCTGTCACTTACTTGCATTTTTGTTTAGTTTTATATCAAAAGCTTGTTGAAAGTATCCAATCAAACCAAAACGGATGTCAGAATACATTTTACAATAGTAGAATTAATAATTTTATTTGTTTTTTCTCCAAAATTTCATGTTCAAAAATTTCCAAACCGGAATGTTTAAGTCTGTTTCTGAGTGTCTGATGCATGATGATTTTAACATTTATCTTGATACGCAATCATTTTCCCTTAAAATTACGATTGCAGCTACTGCCTCCAAGTCCCGCATTTTATCTTATCAATTTTATGATAAGAGGTTAACACGAAAGCCCTTAATTTTTTGTATTACTTTACAGCTGACACTGCCTGAAGTACCCAACCAAAACCAGGAAAGTTGAGACTGCTAAAAATAAATTTCATAATTGCTTAATAATCGCTTATAATTCTTTTTTTCAAAATCACCTGTTTTGTTTTCAATGAAATAATTGACCAATAATATCTTTGAGCCACAAATAATTGTAAAATCAGTTTAATGGGTTAAAATCAGTTTTAAGAGGCTATCAACCTGGGTTAGCATACTTCATCCGATGATCACAAATCGGGCCAGATTGAAATTTGTGCTCCACTTTTAAATTGCTGTATTTCTGGACAGGAATATTCGAATCGGATGAAACAAAGGGCATAATGAAGGGAAGAAGCTCTATTTTAAGATCATTGATGATTTAATGAGAAAAAGGGCCTGCTTATATTTTAAATATTTTTGTTTTCCAATCTTGCGTTTTTATTGGCACACCCTGTAGTATACATATTTAGCAATTTCTATTTGGAAACTTAGTGTATGGCACATCATGTTTTGCTTCTAAACACAAAACCAACAGATCAAATTCATTGAACAGAAAGAAATGTAAGTTGCAATAAAATTAGTAGTGATAATAATGTGTCACAATTTTTCAGTCAAATAAACATGAAGCAAAACAAAAATTGACATACATTTAGCTTCTATGGCTTGTTTCATAAATAGTCTCAAGGCCCGATGAGTCTTGTGTGTGCAACAAAACATTTAATGTAAGAAGCCTATCAATATGCAAATTTGTGGTAATGAATTAAATAGTACCTTATCATATCTGTCCAGAGTATCGAGAGAAAAGTGTTTATTTTTATAAAAACTCCAAAACCACAAAAGAAATGGCATCGTAATAAATGATGTAAAATTGGTACAATTATAGTTCAACTTGACAAAACTGAACCTGGAGTTCTTAAGTATTTGTCATAAACAAGTATAAGCCATACCATAGTTTCCAAAATATCCCACTTTTGATATTAAATACTAGTCCTATTTCTTGGCTACCAGGCCTAAGCAAGTATCATCATAATTTGGTGTTGCTAGTCTCTGTTGGTTTTACATAAACACCCTCCACAGCTTTCCAGTAGTTAGATGAATTGGGTGAACTGTAGCATGATACTTCCTTCTGTCCATGAATTGGTCTGCCAAAAACATCTCCTGTTACTGTCAGGTATCTGAGGGGGAAAAATGGTGAAAATACACAAATGGGTAATTAATAATTCCTGAATTTCTATGATTTCTAAAAACTTGTTGAGTCGGATTCAAAGATAGTCTCTTGTTCTGAAAACAAAAACTCCCAACAACTTTCTTCCACTTCTTCGCAGAAATGCATATATTCGCCATCAACAACATTGTCATACTATACTATTTCTCAAAGTTGTTTTTCTTTTCAAATCGTGTCGTGTACGCCACTCTTAACGCACACGTCAACAGCGTGAGCGTAAACATTTGAAATCGACAAATTACGCTCTGCAAATACATGCGTAAATAAGTGCATCAGTACGCCGGCCTTAACAACAAGCGTCGGAAAGAAAAACCCCGCGAATGAGAGAAAAACAATTCTGAGAGAAACTATAGTGCCATGTCTCTTGTTTTGCAAAGTAAATGGAGAAAGTTCAACAAACTATTAATCTTCAGTCAGTTTCTCAGTTGCTTATTTTTACTTAATCAAGATACCAAAAAGTAAATCATAACATTTAGTTTACGAGGCATTTTACTAATTTTTTAATCTTGATCAACCCAAGGATCCGGCTTTAAAGTTTGCAACTCCATTTTTGCAAGGAAATATAGAAATCATGGACAAGACATTTGTCCTAGCCGCAAACTTACAAAAGCGTCTACAGAAGCTTTGCTGCTCTAAGAACTTGGGGGTAAGAAATACAGTGGAACCTCGTTAACACAAACTCTGTTAGCACAAAAACCCTGATAACACAAAATTGGTGTTTGGTCCCTTGTATTGATCTCCTATGTGAATTTAGTTGATAACACAAAATCCTGGTAACACAAAAATAAAATCTTTGGCCTAAGTGATTTTGTGTTAATGATGTTCCACTGTATAATTTGTGCATTGTAATTTGGGTATTTGAGACCAAATTAAACTATATGCCGCACATATGTGATGACTCATCCCGAAAAGGGGGACTTTGCGACAGAACACTTTTCAAGATACAGGTGAAAATAGGCAGCAAAAAGTAAAGAAAATAATAAGAAATTCCAGCAGATTTTCTGTTGTAAAATTTGATCGCCTTGATCAATTTCAACAAGTAAGGTGTCATTTTAAAGACTGGAAAATGCTGCAACAGACGAGATGAAAAAATCAAAATTGATATCATCTGCAAAGTCCCCCCTTTCGGGGTGAGCCATCACATATTCATATTGAGATTTGGGTATTTGGGACCTAACTATATGCCGCACATATGTTCTTCATTATGTGCTTGTCAGTTGTTTCTCCAGCCTCCAAGTACCCAGCCACTAGCAGGGCACTCGGCTTCTATTGGGGCACTCGGTCAAATTGTTCATTTTAACTTTAAGCTGATAAATTCCTGATATTTTCTCCTGACTTCTCCACAGGACAGGGCATGTGCCTTGCTGGCGGAATGTCTACATTGCACGAATCCCTCGCCCTACCATGACAGCCTCCCCGCTAGGACCGGGTAACACATAATTAGATATTCAAACACACCACAGAGTTGTTCATCGCGAATCAACAACGATGCATCCATGCGTCTGCGTATTTTTATCGCGCGAGGGTGGCTAAAGAGCGCGATAAAAATACGCAGACGCATCGGATGCAGAGTTGTTGATTCGCGATGAACAACTCTGTGGCATGTTTGAATACCTTTCAACAACGAAAATCTTCCTGAAAACGTATGAATTAAATTCTAAATGTTTTTAATTTAACAGATAGGCCTACTTATCTTTATAAAAACATTTAGCATATCTGAAGCAAAGTGCTTATTTTTGAATGTTTGCTGCTTTGACTTTATCATTTTTCCCAAGCACCAGGCTTTTGCACCTACTATTTAAGTGCCTGACGTGCGATGATCTGTGTGTTGACTTTTGTGTACTGCGTAAACGCACTTCAGTAAACGCCGTGCCGTGCGTGACGCGCTAATTTGAATATCAACTGTGGATTCATCACGAATCAACAACGGTACGCGCCTGTATAAAGAGATACAGTGAGTTGTTGAATAAGTGCATTAATTAAACACCATTCTATTTCTCTGATATATTTTTGCTGTTATATCCTGATACTTACTGGTCTGTAACCATGTGTTTAAATCTGACAGGTTCATTTCGTTTCCAGTATGTCGTGGAACAAACTACTGAAAAGTGGTCACCTGCAATACAAGAAAGGCAAGTATTGAGAAAAAAGTTAATTATGACCATTGCAGAAAGGTCAAACTGTCTTTTTATAAATGAGTATAAAAACAGTATATGCCACTTTAACTTTTGGCCAAAAAATATGAGGTTTTTATTTGTTAAAGTAATATCAACATTGCTTGCAATGTGTATGTTCCTCAAATGTGGCTTGTATTCTGTGCATCAAAACTTGCAGTAACCATGGTAACAAGGTAGTAGACTATAGGGCAATGTGGAAAAATGTTTGTACTTTTTGAGTTTCGTGGCACACTCTGAGGGAGGAAGTAATTTTTGGTCAGAATATACCTTGATGTGTACGAATGATAATGCAAGTTGTTGCTCGTCGCGAAAGTTGTTCCTTACGAAGTTATGAAGGAAAAACGAAAAACCATGGAAAAATAACGTATACTTGATGAAATCCATATTAAACAGCAGTAAATGACATATTAATTATATGAAATTGCAAAAATGGAATTCCTTGGGTAAAAATTGTTATTTTTTGAAAAAAAAATGGGCACTTCATGCACATAGAAAAGTAACGCGCAGTTGATGTTTTTTAACTAAAACTTCTCAACAACATCTTGCAATCTTTATCGTTCTCAAACATGTTTTGAAAAGAACACATTTCAAACATCTCACATGTTAGTTTTTAGTAAATTAAAAATTGTGTCATTCGCTTTATGTATTATGCATAGCCTGTCAATTGCAAGCCCGGCTACCGGGGACCCGGGGAAATGGAAGGGACAATACGGGGAACTGTTACTGGTCATCAGATTACCAGAAAGTAATGCCCCGCTAGCCGGGACTGTACCTAGTTTGTACCCGTGACTGTACAATAGAGTCGCCCGGCTACCCGGGCTGCATACCAAAATGTAGCCGGGGCTGTTACCCTGTTGTTACTAGCTGATTTCGGAGTGAGAGTAGCAACAGGGTAATTGAATATGATATGATATGAATACTGGCTAGCAAGGGCGGGGACAATACCCGGGATATGACAATGAATTCTGGCTGGCAGGGGCAGGGACAGTAACCGGGATGTGACCATCATTTTGTGCCCCGGGACCCTGGACAGTAACCAGGCAATAGCAGGGATTGTTACACTTGGCTCTGGTAATTTCCCTGCCAAGTCCCCCCTGTGCCCGGGGCAGGGCTTGCAACTGACAGACGCATTATAAAGTAATTTTCGGGGCTTGAGTAAGCTTGTTTTCTTCCCGGGCAGAAACAGGATTCCCAGTTCTAAAGATCACATTTTCAGAGAGAATGGCCAAAAGTGTTGTTTTAAACCTATTTTTCAGACTAATAATCATATTTTTATATGACCTCAGTTTGGAAAACAATCAGTTCCCTGGACCCTGTTTGTAACCTTTGATTCAGTTCCGTAATAACCAATGGCAACTCATGTATAGGACTAAAAAAGTGTGAGTACCGGTACCCCCCCCCCCCCCCCCCATGAGCCAGGACGACCATGAGCAAATTTCAGTTGTTTCTTATGTTATAGTCTAGATAACATTTTCAAGGCACTTGTTTTCAAGGCACATGTTTTGTCACACAATCTCAAGGACTCCAATCACTCAGAAAACTTTCACCTCGCTTTGCTATCACTCAGCAGTATAAAATGTTTGCAACACATGATTTTGGTCACGTTGTTTACCATGCAGGCTTGTTTACATTTTGTCCTATTTCCAACTTCAAAAGGTCCAATAATAAAGCATTCCAATCAATAAATCTACAGGGACTAGCCAATCCATTATGGCATATTGACAAGTATTGATTCACTGATTTGTATGGATATGATGGATGGTCTAATTATCTTGGCCATAATTGAACTGGAAGAATTGTGTGTCAAACATTAGACACTTCTATATTTTTATAGCATAAAATGTTTTCATCCAAGTAAAGTAAACGGTTGTTTCTCTTTATGTTAAATTATGTTTGAAAGTAGGCCTATCAACGGGCCAAAAACAATATTAATTGAGTGCTAATAATATGAACCCAAAACTTTATCCCAGTGGTTCAAAATGTTTGAAATCAAATGTACTTTGGTCTCTGAAAGAATAGATAATACTGAATTTGAGTCTCATCAAAGTTGGTAAAATTTCTTTGAGCATCTGCGTCAAGATAATGACCACAAATGAATCAGGAAGTTTGGAATAAACATAAAGTATGATTTTACTGAAATGTGATGTCTAAGATATAAACTTATATTGTATAAACATACTTTTGTTCTTTTTTTGGTGTAAAACAGGGTAAATTTCCTCACTGCTCTTTCTTCCCCATACACACGTACCCAAATTAGGGCTGAAACCCCGGGGGGGGGGGGGGGGTACTTACATTGACGGAAGGTACGGGTATGTGCCGCCCTCGAGACCCCCTTTTCAAGCCTCCTCTTCCGCTCCCCAAGATGCTCTTTTCAAGATTACTTCAGTTCCCAAGACCCCATTTTCAAAGAAAATGACTAAAAAATGTCTTTTATTATATTTTCAAGCTAATTTTGAGCGATTTTCAGCTCAAATAGTCGTATTTTTATGGGAAAAAGGCAGTTCCTGAGACCTCGATCCGGGAAAAATAAGTTCCATAGACCCTATTTTTGACCAAAAATCTGTTCCGCAAGACCCTATGTTCGATATCGCGGATCTCACATACCTACCAAATTTTTTTTGAGTACCCCCCCGGGGCTGAAACACATGTGAAAAATAAAACCACATGAAAATAAAACAATAAATGTTGCCCAGGGTTCTTGTTTATCAAATCCTTGACAGCCTAAGAATGTTTCAAGGAATATGTCCTTGGTCAAATTTTCTAGCACATGGTCTGACACATGACAAATCTCAAGGAGGAAAGTCTCAAGGACTTGAGTCTCAAGATAATAAAATTGCATTTAGCATACAATGTACATAATGTGCTGAAACTATTTGAAACAATCAACTCAATGGCATTTAGCATACTGAAATTGATCGCATGACTATGTCATAAACTCTTTCTTCAAAATTGACTGATAATCACGAAAAAGCTGTAATAATTCTGTTTCAACAGTGATGTTCTAGATTAGTTTCTATGAAAATCAGTCTAATAAGGAAAATAAACCTTATGAAAAATTTCAAAACAGTTTGTTCTGGCTCAAAATTATAATTAGTTTATAATGTTAAATATTTAACTTACATTTTAATGTCTCGGGAGGAAACATTCCATGAATAAATATGGTAAATTGAAAGAGGTTTGAGTTTTCCGATCGCAGGATATTATCTTTACCATCATTTATGTGCCTAAAAGCATTTCACAAACTAAGGTCAACTATCAATCATGCCCCAGTAATAAACGTACATGTATAAACAAGCTTTTTCTTAAGTGGGCAATGACCAGGAGACTGAAATCTAGAAAAAGCGGATCCTTGTCCTCAAAATTTCCAGGGAACCAGTAGCCATTTCCAAAATTGCATATAATATTTCGGAGCATTTTGATTTGGAAATCAAGAATTTATCACTAAAACTTGTAAAAGAATGTGTTTATATATGTTTCCAATGATTTTCTTCATACATTTTGTAAATATGGACTCCTACTAGAGGCAAAATAATTGTACACTGCAAGACTCGGGCGCTGTAGTACTAGTAGGGAAAAATACTGTCGCCTGGGTTTAATTTTTCTGTCCCACCACGTGCAAAAAGTCGAGAACCATATAGGGTAAAAATCGCCCAACGCCCACTAAGAAATAACTTGTGTATAAATGAGTTGCCATTCACACCATTCTGTGTATTATAACAAGCATCAGCTACAAACCAAAAAAATAAAAATACTATTCAGATAGACTGTTATTTTCACATGCCCTCTAGCAGGTCTAGGTAGAAAGATCTGCAGAAAAAGTGGGAAACTAAATCCACATTTACTGCCAGGACCAAGAAACAAAACGCATGGACTTATATTTTGCAAAAGCTTACCATCATCTCCGACACCATCTTCTCCAAAGCAGCTGACTTCTTGATTGTGTGATAGGGGTGATTGGAAATGATGACTGTGTAGATTCTTTCTTGTTGCTACATGCATTAATCTGAGTGTACTACCACATTTAATTGGTTGCCTGCAAAAATATAAAAATACACATCAATACTGCAGTATTCAACACTATACCAACAAAAAACACCATCCATGTGTTTGGTCACCCCAAAAGGGGGACTTTGCAGATTATATCGATTTTGATTTTATCATTTCATCTGTTGCAGCATTTACTACTTTAAGCTTTAAAATGACACCTTACTTGTTGAAATTGATAAAGGCGATCAAATTTTACAACAGAAAATCTGCTGGAAATTCTTATTATTTTCTTGATTTTTGCTGCCTATTTTCACCTGTTTCTTGAAAAGTATTCTGTCGCAAAGTCCCCCTTTTCAGGGTGAGTCATCACATGTTTGGCAAAAGAATATATTAGAATTGTCTGTTTTGATCAATCAAAACCAACACAATGCCTCAAGTGCACAACCTGAAAGACAGTGAGAGTAATGTCACTCTTAGGAACACTTCTCAAAACTCCACGGGTTAACTTAAAAACTGCTGGTGAACGTTCGTTCCACTATGCTGCGTCTTCTGTATGGCCTATGGAACTCACTTCCAAACAGAATTCTAAGTATTCCAACACTTCCTGTTTTCAAACGCCATCTCAAAACCCACCTGTTCTGTCTGGCTTTCCCTGAATGTTAGTGTTGTGTATTGTTTGGCGCTCTGAGTTCTTCGGAAGATTTTGCGCCCAAAAAGAACCCTTTATTATTATTATTATTATTCACAAAATTTTCAACTTTATTTGTTTTGTGAAATGTTGATTTGTCTTGAAAGGTATTAATATAACCTTCAAAATGAGGGGTCAACTACTTCATATGAGTAACAAATGGCAGTCTAGGTTATCGCAGCAACCATTCCACACTATACACAGCTCAAAGTGGATTCATAGTCTTCATCTAAGAAGAACAAATAATACGCTTTGCTGGTCGAGGAATATTGCTCTATAGGAGATAATCTGATCTTAGATTATTGTCAACATGACTGCAGTTTGTGTGGGTATTCAAATTGATGCCATGAGTGACACGAACAGTGTTGAATGGTTGCTGGGAAATAAAACCCAATAAAATGACGTCACTTCGACAGCGAATTAGATCCTGAAATGAGCTAGCAAAGTGGTATGGTTTCAAATTACTTACCCTCTTGTGCATGTTTTATCTTGTTTTGCTTTAACTTGCCAATAACTATTCTTGTCTTCTGAGCTCTGTACTGCTGTTACTGACTGAAAAACAACAAAATAGTCGATTTAGTGAAACATTTAATTTGTTGTGAGCAATGATAAACTTTAAAAGGTAGTTACATTGTAATTCCAATTAACAAAATAAACCAGGGTGGGAATTCAGCACGTATTTGTGGATCTATTCTCACAAAGATTATCCTTGGGAGACTTCCAAGAATCAAACAAAATCCAAGTAGAAATGTGTGCGACACATTTTGAATGCATGACAATCCAACTTCAGATTCTTGTAAAACTCTTTATTGAGAATCAAAATTCATTGATAAAACATGTACCCTTCAAAAATATTTTGTTTAAATTTTAGGTTTTACATCTTTTTAAAAGACAGTAAAACTGATAGGAAATGGGTTTTTATGTTTTATTATATTATATTATAATTACATTATCAGCGGTTTGTATGAATAATCTCTCTTGAAAAAAAAAGGAATTTTTATTAAAAATAGAGGAAAAACATTGAAAAATGTCAAAAAAGAACATTTTTTTAATAGCAAAAATTCTGTATCATTTTTCCCATCCCTAAAAACAGGAAATCAACGTAAAGGAGATTTCACACCCCTGTATTATGTGCCCTAAATCCTTATAAGCATATATTTATGTAATTCTTTGTTTTTAAGGCCTGTCGGGAATGAAGCCTACTTTGGTAATTTAAATGAAGTTGTGAAATGTCATCAGGTACAACTTCCTAAATTAAAATCATCATGCCACTACTCAACAACCATCCCCTCCAAACCAGTCTAGATCTTTACCTGTTGTCCACTGCCTGAGCCGTATCTGATATCGTGTGAGTGTAGTCTAGTATTGTGTCTTGTGTTTAAAAGTTTAACTACTGATCCACACGTCACATACTCATAGTCCATATCTGTGGGTCAAAGCAAACAAATAAAGGTTATTTCAACATATTCGAATGGATGTGTGTTTGCTTGTTGAGATAAAATACTATTATTATTAAGTTATGCAATAACTAGAATGGACTGTCCTGAGTTGGATTAAACTGACCCAGTAAAGACCAACTTGTTAACTTAATGAAAAATATTGGTAATAATTACTAGAATTGAAATTTTTGTGTAAACTTAATTTAAATGTATTTTTCACAAACCATGTGTATGATAAAACAGCAAGATCAAGCATGGCAACAACATATTTTTCACTTTCAGGCTTTTAAGTCCAAATTGTAATGAAAATGAAAGATGAAACACAAAATATTACTCCATTAATATGCGAGTCTGCAGCATAGCTAGATGGGGACGGGGCGTGGGGGGGGGGGGGGTTCCAGTGCTCGATTTTAAGGGGTTTTACTTGCACAAATGCAAGTAAAATATGCTCTGTGCAAGTGAAATTTTGCCAGTGTACCATTGAGTGCAAGTAAAATTACAAGTTTTTTTAGCTATTTTTGAAGAAAATTTTCATCTGTGCAAGTAACTTCAAATGTCAAAATCAAGCACTGGGCAATTCCCCACCCTGAAAGAAGCCTTGCCCCTTTCTTTCCCCCTGAAAAAAATACACATCAGATTGAAATTACATAGTTTACACTTACATATTGTATGCCCCCAAATGGTCTAGATTTCTTATTTCAGTGCCATTAGTTCATACTCAATTACTCTCTTTTTTTCGTAATTGTAATTCACAAAAGTTTTAAATTTTGTGCGCATGTCAAAAATCAAAACAATTTAGAACTAAAATAATTGCAAAATTGTCATTTTTTAGTACCTTTTGTAAAAAAAATGGGGTGTACCGTTTTGTGTCTTCTCACTTGGAGAAATCTTTGCCCCGCCTTACCCCCATTGATGTCTGGCTACGCCACTGCTGTGTGTCTTGTGGTAATTTAACTAGTGTTGATTTCAATAGAAAAATTTTATATCTAGAATGGAACTTTTTTTAAAAGGTGTAGATTCCGATCACATTCTCATCCCCCCCCCCCCAGGAAGTAGTACATTTTCTTATATCAAATTCAAGCCCATATACAAAATTCACCTTCAAATTCTTTAAAATGAAAATTAGGTACACCAAATACATCATATAGGCCTATCTCAAAAACGTTTAGATTTGCAAACTACTTACATTGAAGGTACTGGTATGTGCCGCCCTCAAGACCCCTTTTTCAAGCCTCCTCTTCCACTCCCCAAGATGCTCTTTTCAAGATAACTTCAGTTCTGAAGACCCCATTTTCAAAGAAAATGACCCAAAGATGTGTATTAGGGCCTACTATGTTTTCAAGCTAATTTTGAGCGATTTTCAGCTCAAATAATCGTATTTTTATTGGAAAAAGGCAGTTCTTGATACCTCAATCAAAGATGCCACTCATTGGTGTTCAAAAAAATGATTAATCTGAAATACTTTGAAAGAATGTGAGAAACCAAAATTGCCTATGTATACCTTTGTACACGAAACAATCAATAAAAAAATCTGAATTTAGGCTTAAACCAATTGAAAAATTCTTAATTCAGAATTTATTCTGAAAAGTGGCATCTCTGCTCAATTCTGGAAAAAATCAGTTCCATAGACCCTATTTTTGATCAAAAATCTGTTCCGCAAGACCCTATGTTAGATATTGCGGATCTCACATACCTACAAAAAAAAAATTCGAGTGCCCACCCCCCCCATGGATCCAGGCAGACATTATTATAGAACTTAAACAGTTTAGACAAAGTAAAAAATATATATTTCTTGTCCCCTCGTGCTTTTTCAAATTTTGATCATAAACTTTACAGAAATCTACACTTAGGGGCCTTAAATCTAGAGCCTTGGCCTTGCAAAATGTGTAAAAGAAGCATTTCAAATTCAGATGAGTTTTATGATCATAAGATGGGTGTACGCGCAACCCTCAAAACAAGAAAATAAAAACATGCCTCATCGTTTTTGTAAGACATTGATCATTTTTGCCGGGGGGGGGGGGGCACTCAACTTTGATTGAAAGTGGTAGGTATGCCAGGCTCAAATTGCCGAAATGGGGGGAGCAGGTGAATTAGCCTGAACACAGGCCTTCCGATGTACATACATCTATAGGCCTGAGAACGAGGTGAACATTTGGCAAGATTTCAAAGTTCAAAGTCATGATTTCAAGAAATTGGAAAAACGTCAAAACAATTTGACCATCAAATAGGGAGGAGAAAATGTTCATTTACAAGAATGAGGTAGGCCCTACTTGATCTTCTAAACAATCCATACTTTAAAAAAGATCAACCAAAAACGGGAAAAAATCACTATCTGCAAAAGCAGTAAGAATCGTATTCTACAACGTGGTAAACAAAAACATTTTCATAGGCTACTTTTTAAGGTGAACTGATTTTCTGTAAAAAAAATGGAGGCTTTGAAACCTTTTTTGGGGGGTCTAGTGAACTGAAATTTAAATTTGGCCATAAATAGCCTCCTAAGCTGAAAATTTTCGCATTTCCTAGAACCTAAGCAATTTATGCAGTTAGACTTGGAGATCTAGTGAAATGGGGGCTGAAAAGTGGTGCGGCAAAAGCCCACATGGCCTACACTGGTCGACACCCCTGAATGAAATTAATTTAAAGGTGCAATTCATGATTTTGATGCACGGTCTTTTTTGTAGCTAAACAAAAAGAAGAGTACAAATACAACATGTACTGAAATTTCACTTGATCCCGACCGTTCGTTTCCAAGTTAAGCTTTTAAGCATTTTGAAAATCCCCGTAGTCTACTGTGTTGTAATTACTGTCGGGGCCTCGACAATACTAGTCAATAGTTAGAAAATGACACATTTTATGATTTTCTCAAAAATGCAAGCACATGAAAAATTGGTTCGGGGATCGTAACCGGGATCGTAACATATACAATGATATACCAGTTGATTATTATTATTATACACTAAAAAAATCAAATTTCATAGAGGTGACACCCTTATAGAATTTGCGTCTTACATTTGATCATATCGATGAATTCATCGAATGTCTGTAGATCCACAGAAATTGAGCAGAGTCTCGAGAGATCCAAATGTCTGAAAATCAAAGTTTTTACGCTTAACCCATATAATGATTACTTACCATATGAAGCAGTTACTGTAAATCTCCTTGAATTTGTGATTAGAATAAATATAAAAACTGCAAAAGTTACTAATAATCTATTTAATGACTCCATCCTGGCCCACATTTTGTGTATGTGTGTACGCGTGTGTGATTTCGCCCAAAACACCGTAAATCAATCATGCCAATGTGTCAGGTATATTAGGTATACGAAAATGATACATCCGACCATGTTCATGTAATTTTTTTCCCCATAAATGAATGGCTTAGGTGTGCTTTTGCGACGTCATCATTGCGGCCTACCAGCTGTAACTAACTGTATCAAAGGCTGTAAATACACATGCGCTGCACATCATTTATTCTTTCGCGGTATATTATGCTCAGAGCTG
>JXSR01S040164.1:0-12973 GCA_000969725.1 Ophiothrix spiculata | reverse complement strand
ATGATAATTTTTCGACGGTGACCCATTTTTATTCCATTCAGAAACACCCTACTTTATGGCCAATAATCATGAAATTGGACCAGACAAAAATCCACCCAAGTATTGGATGCAACATAACGTTTGTTGTACACTACCGATTGAAATTAAATAAACGGTATCTAAAAGTTCAACTCATGGCGGCTATAAAATGCAATCTTTAATACTCTCTGACTATCCGTTGAATCTAAGAAAATTATACGCCAAGATTATAAGGTTTTTTCTGGGACACCCTGTTAATATCAATCAATTGTAATCACTTTTTGAATCAAGCATTTCATTTGGAACATTTAATTAGCCTATCTGTTTACGAAGAGAATTTATGTAAGATTTTCTGGGACATTAACTTCATAGTTATATAAATTGCGTGGGTAGTAAGTAATCGTCATCTCTTCCTAAAACCGTGTTACATAAATATAGAGAATGGTGACACCAAGGGTTAACCTGGAATATTTATGTACAATGTTTTGTCTGGCTTTGGATATAAATATTACAGCAGTAACCAACAATTTCTAGAGTAGTATAGTAAACAGATTAACATATGACTGGAAAACACGCTATTGTCCACATCAACAATACAAAATTGTGACAAAAAAGCTTGAATTTATAAAAAAGTAAAATTTAAATGATAAAGAACGTAAAATGTACAAGATTATTTGCTTCTTATTACATGAATTGATAGAAACCTTTGGACGTAAATTCAATTTTATTGATTGCGCGGGCAAATTCTGTGTTCATAATTTGAACAATTCGTATCTCTGAAATGCCAAAAGGTTTTTTTTTTTTTCAAATAAACATTATATTTTTCTGCCAGTGTCTGGTTTATTTTATTCAAAAACTCTTTGCCTAATTCGTGTATATAGCTTAGATACGTTTGATGAGGTCTAAAGCGCTATTTGGTCTTAACCGCTTTTGCACTAGGTAAACTGACATACCGCCCTCGTTTTCTCCTAATCTGTATATATTTCTATAAGTAGCACACTAAAGAGAATTTGGAACAACATCAGACAGAAAATGTTTGATTCGCAAAGAGGAAGAGGGTTGACTCTTACATTGATATAATAGGAATATTTGTATCTGCTGGTTTGGGTGCTTTTACACTGGGTATTGATGTTTAGTGTCGATGTGTTTTCATCCCCCGGGTTTTCATCATACAAGATAGTACAAATTTGTGAATTTTAAGAAATCTTAGCTTAGCTTAGTTGTTTTAATTCTAAATGTATTAAAAAGGTTCAATGCCTATCTCTCCTAACCTCAAAATATTTGCACGACAGTTGCAGGGCACTCACCAAATGAGGTAGGCTACTGTTAAATGCTGAGCAAAGTAACGCCAGCTGTTTTATTGCTCGAGTAAGTCCGAAACACGAAGTTATAGCCATAGTAGTTGCCAACGACGATACAAAGTCAGCAGTCACTGCACTGCACTGCGCACTCAATGCCAACACAATGCCAGCAATAATTCACACTTTCACAGCCATAGTGAGTTGATCATACACAAAATTCTTTCAACTGAACCCTCGTAGCGTTTAAGCCCACGGTAAGTTTTGGAGCTTTTCCGCTACACCAAATAGCGTTTAAGGTCTGCTAGCGCTTTAAACCTCCTCATACGTGTTTTGGGGTGAATAATTCTTGTCTTGTATTATTCCTAATTATGCATACCGCCATCTTGTGTCCCAGTCGATGCAAACCCCGTCGACAGAAAGAAACTGGTGTATCTATCACTACATCAATCAATCAATCAATGATACAAGTACACCCAATGAAGGAGTCTATTCGTACAGTGGACCCACGGCTTTACGTGACTGTCCGACCGCGGAGCAAGTAGAGTAAAGTTTCTTGCCCAAGGAAACAAGGAGACGAAAACCGCACGGCCCGGGGCTCGAAACCACAATCTCTGTATTACGAGACCCGTGCTCTAACCGCTCGGCCACGCTCCCCATGATCAGTATCACGCGGAAAAATAAACATTATATTATATTATATTTTATATCAAATCGGTTAGTGATATAGTCAGTTATAAATTATTTATCACAAAAATGTTCTCCACGTGATTTTGTACCCAACTTAGCAATACAGGAAATTTTAATTGAAATTACCAGGTTTATACCCATCTTAATCATGTCATAGGCCATCTAATGTATTAGGTTTAAGAAGATACATGACCTAGAGTGCTTTTAAAAAAAACACGTCAAAAGACACATGCTAGACTAATAGATTTCACTGATGATAAAGGAATGAACCCATACTAGGGAGATACATGTTTGCTGTTTTGAGTGATCTTTCCAACTATTATACGGGACATGTGTTTAAGTGTTTTCTAGCTTTTCGAGCATGTCCATCTCATGCTTTTTCACTGTTATGTACCGCCCTATATAGATAAAAGGGTTGGAAATAGAGACAAGACTAGACTCACCAGGTATACACTGTATGCAGCGCCCCAAGAAGGAGCATTCGCACATTGTATAACAGCTTAACGTGACTTCCGAACCATGGAGCAATTAGATTAAAGTTTCTTGCCCAAGAAAACAGGGAGACGTAAACCGCCGGGCCCGGGATTCGAACCCAAAAACCTCTGTATATTATGTGGCTTGCTATGGCTAGTCATTAGACTCTCGTAAAGCGAGACGCGTAGCGTCGAACTTTATGAGCGTCCAATGTCAAGCCACTCCATACTAAGATATATTATATCCAATAACGGTCAATGTTGAACCGATTATCTAACATACGCGTCAAGCCAAGACACACAATTTGTAATTTAATTTAAAACATAAAAAAGCCTACACTAGCTGACAGAAACAGAAATATTGATCTATTCATGAGACTGTGGATCGTAATGATGCGTTTCAAGAGAAAAGATTAAATATATATTGATGAACATTCAACAGCGTCGCAAATTAAATGTTAGGCTGCGATCACATAGAACTATACTATTCGGGTATACGTTGCACGATTCACTTGGGCTGGCACGCGTATAGATTCAATCGAACACGTTAATTTAATGCTACCAGGTCACGTAAGAGGGCACTATTCGAAAAAACGAATAGCTTGTCGTGCATACATAAGATATAGTCATCGAATAGCGTATAGCGTATACTTCTATGTGATCGCAGCCTATGGGTGATTTAAACAGCATATATTTTCTGTATTTTTGACGTACATGTGACAAATTTTCATTGAATTGGTCCATCGCATTTTGTTGGTACAATTCCTTACATGGTAACACCATCAGTGTTTAAAATGTACTGCATTGTAGATGCATTTGCTTCCTTTGAAAAAACGTTTCAAAATCAAAGGTAGATGTTTTACATTTGTCTATTTTGTTTATTGGTGTGTACACCGTTGGCATTTTAATGATTTATATATAAATGAACATACCGAAATTTCAAAAATTATTGATTATGTTGATAAACAACCCCGGTGTTGTTGTTTTTTCGGAATAGCGGACTTCTTTTTTTCATTTTCGGACTAGCGAACCTTATTTCATTTTCGGAATAGTGAACCTTAACTCACTTTCGGACTAGCGGACCTTTCTTTTTTCCTTTTTTTTCATTTTCGGATTGACGAAGCTTAGGACTAGCGAACCCTTTTTAATTTCGGAATAGCAGACCTTATTTCATTTTCGGGCCTTTTTTGAAATTCGGACAAGCGAACCCTCAATTTTATTTTCGGACTAGTGAACCTTAGGACTTGCGAAACTTCGGATTAAAGAGCTGTGAACCATGCTATCATCAGGTTCGGATCAAACCTGTAAACAATAAATTGTCAAAGGAAAGCGACAACACTTCTTTAACAGGTTTACGTTTGTTTTGGGTAAACCACGCTTCACGTAACATAATGTGACGCTTGGTCCAATGAGGTCAAATTAAATCAAATAAGACATCAAATTTCTACGCAAAACACCATGTAACCCCGGAAGTGAACGATTAAGCAGCAATTGCCTACTGTTACATATGTATTGTTAAAACATCCTCTATACGTGTCAGCGTGCTCTGTTGTGTAGTAGTCGAGCTACCCGTCTTTTTTTTTGAAAACAAATGATTTTTTTCCATCGTATTAGATTGACTTTGCTTCAATAAACTACTTTTAAAAAGGAATTTCGGAATTTCTTTATATAATCATGATTAAAGCTGTACAATTCAATCGTCTCCCTAGCCCGTAAACAAAAAAGCGTGTAAACAATATACACAGTGCAATGGATGCCACCAGTCAAGCTGCTTTCTAAGTGCATGGTAAATGACGTCATATTTGCATATAAAATCCAGACGTTTTTGATGTTCGCTGTGTTATCGGGATAAAGTGATGACTGACATCATGTCACTTTCGTGTGTCTAATTGTACTTAATTTTCCCTCGAATATTTTACTGAAACATATATTTTTTAAATTTCATGAATGTGATGTCTGATATCTTATCTTGCAGTTTGTATTAACCAATTTACATACAATTTGGTAAAACAAGTTGCACCTAGATAGATGGAAGCTTTTTATTTAAATTTTTACTCCCAACAGTCAAACATAGACTTATCTTATTGAAAAAACTCTAAATATTTTTATCCAAATCTTCATTTTCTATTTGCATTAACCTTTTTGTAATTACAAGGGTTCAAAGTCCGATTTTATCCGACAGCTCACGTCGAGAAAAAAAATCTAGCGACCAAGTTATCCTGGTATTCACCCGTGATATACCTAAGAAATGAAAATTAAATTTCGTCTAATGAGCTCATTTGCATAGGTCTTAAGTATTGGCTGAATCGGCTGAAAAATAAGCCAGATATGACCAGTTTTATAAGTACACCTGTTTTTCCTTCATTCCAATGGGATTTATACATTAACCTTGTGCTTATCAATGCCTATGATAATGTACAATTTCATGATGTCTTTAATGAAATTTTTTTGTTTGTTTTACATTTTCCAGAATAAGAAAACGAAAGAAAAACTTGATTCAGGCCTTACGTTTCTGTGAATCTGGCTAATTTGTATAAATGTTAGTTCATTTAACCATGTTGACTAAAAATCATGTCTTTTAAATATCCATTTGTAGAATATGTGATCATGTAATTAATGAAATGTTTAATCATGTTGTGTACATATTGTTTTATTTGCAATGCCAGTTCCACAATTACTTAAAGTTACATAGATAGTGGCGACAAGTCCAAGTCTCACTTCTTTGCTTTCACAATAATGCATTAATCCGTTATTGTGATAAATGGAATATTTTGCTTAACTGTGTAAATCCCATTGGAATGGAGGAAAATGAGACGTACTTACAAAAGTGGTCATATCCTACTTATTTTTCAGCCGATTTGACCAATTCAGCACGTGAGAGGGTTGATCACATTCGCAGCTCAATTTCACACTAAACTAGATAACCTATATAATTGGCCTATTGCATGGTTTCACCATTTTGGGGAGAGCCTCGACATGGCTTGCGAGATGAATGGGAACCACTGAGCTATATGATGGGAACTTACATAATATTACGATTAACAGTTCGATTCACTCTTTCAAAAACCACTGACCTTGCATGAAGTGAATACATCATTAGGTAACATAGTAGTTTAATTGACTGTCAGATCGAGGCTCTCCCCGCAAATGGCGGACCGTGCAAGTAGTGAATAAGATCTGACCAAAAGCACATACGTTTCCAGATATTTTCCTCATATAGAGGTGGTCAATGTATTCTCACACTACAGCTGAGCGAAACGCCTTTTTCAGTCCAGTGTATTTTTGGCCTATTTCAAAAAAAATGTATATAATTTTTAATATTTTCAAACTATATAGTAAATATATGAAATCCTGAAAATTTCCCGATTATTGGAAAAACATAAGTAATTAAAAACAATTAATTGCAAATCTCATAGCTCAAGTTTTGACAATACGAAAACAGTGGCGACACGTTATTCAATCAGACTTACGCCCGGGGAATTTATAACACAGTATGGGAATTGTCACTCTGTCAATAAAAAGGATTACCACTCATCTGCATCGATCTTGCCTAATGTTACTTGTTGTTATTGATTAGGGCAGTTCCGTAATACGGCCTTATTTTCTAAGCGAAGAGGATTTTGCAGTTTTACAACACAGTTTACTGCTAGGCGAAATCTCACGACAATTCAAAAGCGTGGAGAAATTAATTTCGAACAGAACTTGGTTTATAAGTTTTTTAGAGTATAGCATATTACAATGTCATTCAATCGGATGCTATTTTAAAGAAGACTTACTACAGATTTTAAATGTTCAAAAATAAATTATTCAAATACCTTAACAGAATTGGAAAATTGATTTTTTCTGTCTAAAAAAGAAATAATTTCCAAATTAGAGAGTTCGCAAATCAAAATGACCGTTTTTTTAAGAGAAATCTAAAAAAGTCAACTTGAAATCATATAGATAAAGCACTATCTAGAAAGCCGAATGTTTTGTACCTTTCCGCAAGACCCAATATTAGCCATGGTAGCGGATCGATAGCAGTTATACTATAGGGAAGATTATGCAGCAATATGACACAGGTGATACGCAAAGGTTCAATTGAATTTTTCAATGTTATGTCTCAGACCAGGGTTTCATTTGCATCTGAAATGTCTCTTAAGAGTTTGAGGAAAAACGTAAAATTTACAGGGTATACTTTCTATGTCAGTCGCTTCAAGAAATGGGACAAAAGTTATGATCATATTTTGTAGAAATTCACAAGATTTCAGTATAGGAAAAAACGTATAAACATTTTTCGTAAACATGATAGGGGGTAGTTGACTGAATTGTATGTTTTGATTTGTGTTTGTATCATAAAAAGGATTACCTTCAGGTTCAAACGATAATTGAATTGATTTATTAATAAAGTGTGAACTATAAACAAAGTAATATACGTAGTATTTATTATATTTGTTAAATGCATTTACTTTAAGTTTACCATGATAAACATGGGTATATTTTAATCCCTATTGCACAAATGGAACGGTCCCTTTGAGCATGTGCATATGACATTTCTAAGGACTTAGTTTTTTTTCATGACAAAAACAATTATTCAGCATATTTTGATAATTTGGGGTAAAAAACAGCAGACGTCACATTTGAAACAACTTTTTGCTTTTTTTCAATTTTTCTTTCAGAATCGTGTTCAGAGTGTAATTTTCTTTATTTAATGTATTATTTGTCACAAGGGGTTGTATATTTCTATTTAGCCGTGTGTCGCCATCAATCACCAATAAGTGCCAAATGCGACTTATGCTGTTTTTGACCCCAAATTATCTAAATATGCTGAATAATTGATTTTTTTGTTTTTTATTGTTGAGGTAGAACGCCGGCTCTACAAAACATATTAAGGAAAATAAAAGTGTTTCACATTTGTTTTGCCACTTAAAATTACCCTCGGAAATTTAAAGGTGTTTCACATTTGTTTTGCCACTTAAAATTACCCTCGGAAATTCGGTTTTTACCGTTTGCGTGTTGACCATCTCTACCTCATAAATGGACCTTTACATGAAAAAGTGGTAAAAATATTTAATTCTAACTACTAGTATATGAGCAACCGTGTAGATAAAATGAATACCAGCATTACCTTATTTTACGGTTGATTTCGTGGAGGTCCCAGTCAGGTCGGCAACTGTGAGACACAATATCAATATTTTCCAACACCCCTACACAGAAGATAATAAGTGAGTCAAAACTTGTTAAAATAGGTCAATTTGTCCCTGTAATGACCCATTCATTTTCATAAGTTTGACTCACTTATTATTTTCTGTGTACATTCATCTTTACAGTTCTTCAGCATGAATACAAAACATTTGCTCAAGATAAAATAATTATATATTATAAAACACCACATACTCACTCACCAACATGAATTTGATATCTTTCAATTTTCAAAATGAACTTTTCCAATCGTGATGATCGTGACTTCCTTCCTACCGGATATCAAAATAAAGATTGTGTTACATGACACCATGTGCAGTAGACTTGTCTTCAAAGATGTAAACGCGTCATTAGCAGACGTTAAGCTGAAATATATTTGAAAGCTATATAGAAAAACATTTCATAATTCATTACGAGGGAAGCAGATTCATTTTACACTCAAGTTCAAAATAAATCTTTTTCACTCTCATTTAGATTTTGGTCAATGATATAACACTTGTTAGTGATCAATTTTTTTTTTTTGTTTCCACCACTTATTGTAAAACATTTGTAAAAAAACTCTATCTCTTAACATTATTTACAACTAAAGCTGAACAACATATTGCATACGGATATCTTTGGTTAACCCGTGGCTTCACCATCGTGGATATTTTATGTAACATGATTTAGCTGGATATGACGATCACTTAAGATACTTACTGCCCACGTAATTAAAATAGAAAGTTAATGTCCCAGAAAATCTTCCACCTGGTTTCATATTTTTCTCTTTGCAAACAGATAAGAAATACCGGCATGCCGAGATACCGTTAGGGTGAAAACACGGTCGGCCTCCAAACAAAATTTTCGCTACCAAACATTTGGTCGTGACGTCAAAATGACGAGTGACTCCAAATAAAATAACTTCAACACAGAAGATTGAGGGTGATCTGGTGTCAGCTGAGGTCATGAAAACTCTATGGGCAAGATATGTACAAGTGCTTGCACAATCTGTCACTAGTTCCACATACTTTCATGAATTTTTATAAAACTTTTATAGTTTCAAATCATCATGCGTTTTAGCAATGCAAAGTGAAAAATTCCTGATTTTGCCCATTTTTTGTATGTTACCAAAAGGTAACAGGACTTATGACATCATATGCAAATCATGGGAGGAGCATACGCTGAGGTGACCATAATTATGCAATAGGAGCGTACGCTATCAAAAGTGACAAATATTTTGGTATTCATTATACAGAATCTACTCCCTCGGTTTATAATAAACATGTCATATTGCAGTTATCAGCAACATTCCGTATACAATGCACACACAACGCTCGTAATTGATGTATGGCCCCGAGATATCTTCCCGTGGTTTGGGTATAGGATAATAACTTACCAAGATCGCTGTATCAAAACTAACCGGCCGATTTTTTTTGAACATTTACCATTTTGTTCATGATTTATTTAGCTTTCATGTGATATTTTTTGAAAACTCAAAAGACCAAAGGGTAAGCCTGACTAGGTACGTTTTGTAACAAGACCCCGGTCAGTACATTCGCTATGGAGTTTCGAAATACCAACTTTCATTGGCCCATCACGCTCGCATCCTTTAACCTATCAACTTTGAACACACATGTCAATCAAGATAATGAAATTCTCGTTCTCGTGACACCATACTCATTACCATACGATAATTTTAAGGACCTGATAGAGTACATTGAAAAAACACGTAGGCTTGTATTAGCAATGCAAAGATCGCCGTGTAGCCAGGCCCCTGACACTTTATCCCCATATACTTCATAGCTCATTTGATTACCATTTCTCAATAGGCGCTGGTTAACGTTTATTGGCTGATTGCGTGATCAGTGGCTCCCATTACAAAAGCGAGGACGCATTATGAATAATCCTTCTCAAATAAATCCTGACATTGCCCTTGATGTGTATTACGCTTAATTGAATGCAAGCTGTGCAGCATTCTTCAAAATGCGTCCTCGTCTTGTTCATCCTTCATGTAAGACATCATGAAAATAGTCTAGCGTGAAAACTGTTGTTAACACAATGTATTGATTACTGATGAGTCTTTTGAGCAGTCATGAATATTCGTTTTTGTCCACATACTACGCTATGATTGGGGCCTTGTAGCACTCCTTGTATTGAGCTTAGTGTCATCTCTGTTACTCTGTGGTGTAGCGTGCAGTGGACGATAACTGCAATATGTTACCCTACTGCAAACTACGTAACAATTTTCTTAGACATTAATTGTGTTTCATGTTAGGCTAAAAGCAATGATACAAGTTATTATATTGCTTACGTCAATCGTCACCAGATAACTTACGTTCATTTGTCATTCTTCTATCATCATGTAAAGCAAATCTGTTTTTAATTTTTTTTCTCTAGTTGTTTAGAATATTTCAGCTTAAAGTGAATAACGTATTTACAATGAAGACGAATCTACTGCCACATGGTGTCTTAAACTCAACCTTTGTTTTGATATCCGGTAGGAAGGAAGTCGCGATCATTACGATTAAAAAAATCATTCGAAGTGAATCATGATTGAAAAAAAACGGTCATTTTGAAAATTGAAAGATATTATAATCATGTTGGTGATTGAGTATATGTTACCATACATCCCAAACCAGCAGTAAATGCCACCTCTTATAATTTTCACTTTTTAAATTATTTGCAAAGACCATGCTTTAAGGATTAAAATAACACCTTAATGAACTTCACACGATTTCAAGAAGTCAGGTTATGGACCGTCAAAGGTTGTCAGAGAGTAAAACGTATAACTGAGATAAACGCGTTCAAAGATCAGCAAGCCCTACACTATTAAAAAGAAAGGATCAAATTGATCCGATTAAGTATCAAAATTGAGCTTACCCTTTTTCCGGATCAATTTAATCCAAATTCTCCTCAAATTTGATCCTTTTCGGATCAATCACACTCTTTTTTGATCCAAAAAGGATCAAATTTGAGGAGAATTTGGATAAAATTGATCCGGAAAAAGGGTAAGCTCATATTTGATACTTAATCGGATCAATTTGATCCTTTCTTTTTAAGAGTGTATATTTTTTGTTGATTGCCTTAAAAATATGCAGAATTATTTCACATTTCCTATCATTTTCTTGAAATGAAACGTTGCTGGTATTTTGTAGTAGTAAGCACAAGAATTGTGAATCTGTCAAAAAATCAATTTCAGCAAATTACGACCTTGACATGTATTTTCACCTGTAGCGCAAACTGAAGTTGGCATTTTCTGGCATACGGGCTGGACGGACACATATACAGACTCCTATTTGATACAATAACATTCGTCTAAAACAAAAACAAGGGAAAACATGCCGACCTGTTATGCTGAAGGTTGTGATCACAAGCCAGGACGGGACCCCAGTGCCGTTATTTTCATTTTCCAACCGAGAAAAGTCAGTCTGATTTGTATGTTTACATACGCCTATTCTGTTTATACGGTGAACAGTGGAACCACTCAGGACATGATCATTTGTTTGGAACCAGATCGAACGTGTTGGGTTAATTCTCATAAATGTGACGTCACTACTTCCCCTGCGTATTGGAGCCAAATTTCAAAACAATCTGAACAGTTTCACAACAGGCACCTATGCAATATTCATAAAATTCATTGAAATGCTTATTGCCCAGCCGGTCCAACGTGATCACCTCATGCTTATTCACACACAGTTCTGTGATTGGAGCAATATACACTCTAAATGCGAAAGAGTGAAAAATCACTCATCACTCGAAATTTTGAGTGAATTTGTTTTAACTCTAATCGAGTGCGTTTTAGCTCTTTAAGAGTGAAAATACTTTGCGGTAATTCGCTCTTGTATCAGAGTGACGTTCACTCGCAGGAGAGTGGCTCGAAAAAACCGCTCTTTTACGGAGTGAAGTTCTAGCCAATCAGGAACGCGGATACTCGCGCTGTTGTTAACTACACAAAATCGTCAGCGCTCACTGTTCAACATGGCGGTGGTTGAGTTGGAGACTGTGGAGGAGTGACAGACAAAGGAATTTCAGAGGAAATTGTGCAACTATTTATCGGTGAGTAGATGCCAGACAATAAATACCCAACAGTGACACTAATCATGCAAAAACAGGATCGATGGAACTTGTCGGTGTAAGCTTACTTAATACATTGGCAAATGTATTAAGTAAATGAGCTTACACCGACAAGTTTATTGTCTAGCATCTACTCACCGATAAATATTTGCACAATAAAACGACTAGATCATTGAGTGAACTTTCATTCTTTTGAAGATTTATTCGTGTCCCTCCCAGATCATTTAGAGTGAACTATTCATAATAATAATAAACGGTTCACTCTTTCCTAGAGTGAATTACTATCACTCTTTCTTGAGAGTAAACTTCACTCTAAAAGATTGGTCACTCATATGGCTCTTTCTAAGAGTACAATTTCACTCTTTTAGAGTGGTTTTTCACTCTTTCACAATAAGAGTGTGCGAATTCACCCTCGTGCATATGGGTTCCAATCATGATCAAGATAATGCCACTACTTACCGAAAGCAGTAAGCCTGCAGTAATTGGCTAAGAGAAATATGTAAATAGACAAGTGCATGCCATCATCCTAATTATTAGGCATGTAGTTTGTCCCTCTTTCCGTGGCAACTTGTTGTAATGAAGAAATTGTATATTTTCCGCAGTGTCCATGAGGTATATAAGGCACAACGTATCGGGTATGGACCCTTTGACAACTGTGAAGACAGCAAGAAAATTACACAACAAGAAAAGCACACAATAACATATTACAGAAAACATAAAATAAAAGTTTGACGCGTGTTGTAGCTTAAAACGCATTAACATTCGTGTAGCCATACTAGGTCTTGGTAAAAGGAACTGATGAGTTTATTCTTTCCAATTCAAGCAGGATAATCAACATATTTCATCTTATTTAAAATAAAATCAATGTTATAATATATGGGGTTTTATTTTGCTAGCATTTTGCATTTGTAAATGAGAAATCATATTGCAGTTCTTCCCAAGAGACGTCATAGATGCCATGGAGTAGAAGTTGCAATAAAATGAAAAATAACTGGCAACCTACTGCTGTATATTGAGGGATTTGTTTTTTCATCAATTCAACATCTTAAGAGTTTCCTAGTGCTCAATCAAGATTTAAATTCTTCCGTTTAAACACATTTGTATATCCATATATTTTATATTTATATTTTAATGGATATTTTGAACATTTCGTTTGTTGGGATTTCGGAGTATTTTAGCGCCACATGAAAAATTTGCATGTTCGATAATTCGCTGGAGGAATGATGATTTCATCGGATTAACTTTCAAATTTATATTCTC